>JAHZMU010000758.1:0-15740 GCA_027743725.1 Rambutsinella grinnellia | reverse complement strand
AATATTAAAAAATATCTAGATAAGCCAGCTCCGCCATCAGACAAGTCCCATGATCATAAGATGATCCTTCCTCCTCTTCCACAAGACAACGACAATAGCGAAGACAGTACTTCTTTGATTCAACCGCCATTGCCTCCTCCGTCACTTCCGCCTCCTCCCAACCAGCTTCACGGTCTGTCTGGACTTGGGCCAAATAGTGGAATCCCGTCGTTACTTGACCCTGCAGCGTTGGCAGCTGCTGTTGGTAAAGCTGGTGATACGGATGCTAGAGATGGACCTCATCCACCAATGCCCCCTGGGTTTGGAATGGGTCGTAAGTTAATATAATAGTTTCTCATGAAATAGAAAAACAATTCATTACTTGTTCGTTTTTGATTAATCGATTTATTTTCTTTATAGCTCCGGGACTCGGAATGATGCCGATGGGAATGAATATTATGGTCCCTCCGCCAATGTTAGCAATGGCTCAAGGACCTTTCCCTGGCATGGGAAGTATTCCCGGTTTACCTCCGATGATGGGCATGGGGATGGTTCCTACTCCTTCTATGCCCGTTCCACCTGTTAGTGGAGCTGGTCCTCCACCACATATGGGAGGTGGGCCTGGGCTATTGGGAGACATTCCTGTGCCACCTCACCAGCAAATGAACGATTCTCTGCTAAATAATAGTAATGAAGAGTCAGCCTTATCTTCGTCTGACTTGATCAACAATGAAGAAGGAGGAGGCAGGCGGGGAAAGTAAGTGTCAAATTCGTTCTGCTATTTGAATAATAGCTAATTCTTTAAAGTATTAAATTGGCAAGAAGGCTGTCTGTAGAGTTTTTCAATAGATTAACTTTGAAGAATGGTAAAGGCAGCCAACATTAAGGAGAAAGTTGTTTGAGTGCAATTAAGCTATCAAATATTAATTGCATATAGAAAACTTTCTACAATGCCAATAAACTTTAAACTTTTGAAGTCTAATAGTCTAACTAATCGTGTGACTTTTCTTAGAAAAAGAAGCCGATTTGATGATCCGGACGAGAAGATGATGTCCCCGTCAGGAGATAATTCATTAGACACAGGCAATCTGTCACCGTCGCAGAAGGATGAACGACCAGTATTTGAAAGACTTAAGAGCTTAGCAGAAGGTATAAAAATAATGAAATGCAGGGAAATGATGTAAGTTAAGGCGGAGAATTAACTTGAATTTTGATTTTAAATTATAGGATATAGTTTTATTAACGACAAAGCGGGAAACAGCTTGCTCGGTACACCACCAGGTCTCGGTCCACGACCATTAATGCCAAACTCATTTGCACAGCCAACTGGGCTCCTTGGCACTCGTCCGGTGCGTCCACCCTCCCTTTTCGCGTCCAATCCTCGACAACCTTCTTGGGGAGGTTTTGGAGAGAATACCGAAAATCCTTTCCTGAATCCTACTCCAAATAATCCATTTGCTGCTGCTGCCTCGGCGGGAAATCCTTTTGTTCCTGGAAACTTTAGCAGTTCTGAAAATCCATTTGATATCGGGTCAAATAGCACTCAAGGGAATCCCTTCGCTCAGGCTCAGATGAATGATCGAGGTGGATTTGGTGGAAGGAGAGGTGGCTGGTCGCGGGATGGAGAATGGGGAGGAAGAGGTGGTCGCGGAGGCAGAGGGAGGGGGAACTGGAGGGGTGGCAGAGGAGGCGGTTGGGCTGGTGAGCAGATAGAGGACCTTATGGACAATGATGTCGAATCTCGAGGTGGTTTTAGGGGCGGGAGAGGAGGTAGAGGAGGTATGCAATTGCAGTTTATGATTTTAACAAATTTTAAGTTTTTAAAACTAATTTAAAATTGTAATATGTAAATTAATAGGACGAGGCGAGAATCCTTGGGGCGGACGTGGAGATAAATCTGATCGACGAAGTGACGAAAGGGACAGACCAAGAAGTCGTGAGGGTGACAGAGGTAGTGGAAGTAGTCGACGACGCTCTCGCTCACCTGACCAAAGACGAGATCGTGATGACGAAAGAAGAAGAAGAAGAAACTCTCCTTCCAGTGACAATAATGGTGATAGACTTGGTGAGCAGATAGAGGATCTTATGGATGATGTCGAATCTCGAGGTGGTTTTAGGGGCGGGAGAGGAGGTAGAGGAGGTATGCAATTGCAGTTTATGATTTTAACAAATTTTAAGTTTTTAAAACTAATTAAAAATTGTAATGTATAAATTAATAGGACGAGGCGAGAATCCTTGGGGTGGACGTGGCGATAAATCTGATCGACGAAGTGACGAAAGGGACAGACCAAGAAGTCGCGAGGGTGACAGAGGAAGTGGAAGTAGTCGACGACGCTCTCGCTCACCTGACCAAAGACGAGATCGTGATGACGAAAGAAGAAGAAGAAGAAACTCTCCTTCCAGTGACAATAATGGTGATAGACGTTCTCGTCATCGGTCCGGGGAGGATAATGGCGGACGTCGTCGCTCTGAAAGGTCTTCGTGGCAACAGAACACCGACCAAGATCAATTCCCAAAGCCAGAAGAAAACTGGGACGCAGAAGGCGGAGAAGAGCAACAGCAAATTGCATCCAGTCAATCAGAAGAACAGAATAGCTCCCAGTTTGAAAATTGGGATGGTGGAAATTGGTCACAAGAAAGTAATCCTTCACAGCCGATGCAAATTGACGAAGGAGAGCGACTGAATGCATCCAGTGAATCAAAAGAACCGAGTAGCTCGCAGTTTGATGATGAAAATTGGGATGCCGAAAATTGGTCACAGTCACGAGTAAGTAATCCTTCACAGCAGATGCAAATTGACGAAGGAGACCGACTGAATACATCTAACGAAGAGGAAGGTGATGGTCCCAACGACCAGTGGGTACAAGGAGACGATGGACCACCTGGGGAAGAACAACATGATCAGCAGGACTCGGAGCAGCACGAGGGTGAAAATCAGTTCGAACAAGAACAAAATTATCCTCACAATCAATATCCGACAGCTCAAGAGGCGGGCGAGGAAGAATATCCTACTCAAGAAGAGAATCACTACGAGGAAGAATCTTCTGAAGGGCAATATGCCCATCAGGATAAGACTGACGAGATTGAAGAAGGCTGTGGGAACGAAGGAGGTTATATGAATAGTGAAGATTGTAGTGAAAGTGGTGGTGGCGATGGCGCAGAGTTTAGTCAGGGTGGATACAGTGAAAACAATGAAGACGACCATAATGACCAATCTAGTGGTAATTGTAGGGACAACAATGTGTACGACAATGGTGAACATAATCAGGAGGAGTCATACGAAGAGGAGAATAACCACGGTAGTAATGAATACCCCAATTATAATTATCAGCCAGAGTATGAAAACAACGGCGGCGAGAATCACGGCGGAAGTAGTGGAGCCGAAGTCGAAGAAGATTACCAGAATGAGTGTAGTGCAGATGCAGAGCTGGAAACTACCTCGTACGAAAATAACGAAGAGGGTAGCGGCAAATGTACTTCTTTTGTGAATAATAGTGCTACAAGTAACTCTGTTGAGGAAATGAATCCTATATCTTCGTAGTAGATTAATTGTAAAATAATTAGGGAATTAATTTTAAATTGTAAAATATTAATGTAGACTTATGCAATGAATTTTTGATGGAAAGTGTTAATTTATTTGAGACTTAGAGTCTTGTGAAAGTGAAAGCGGAGAAAGAGCGGAAGAAAGTTCCCCTTTTGTATATTTCGTTCAGAGTTGTTGCTGTTGGGTTAATAGCTTGTTTTTTTACACGACGAATTGGTAATTTATTCGAAAGACTCGTCTCACCGAGAAAGTCGGAGTTTTTGTAGGCATTTTTAATTATAAATTGAAAGTTGTTGACTCGATTTTCATTTTGATGGTTTGCTAATAATTGCTGCCTGTTTCATGATATTTAAAAAATAAATGATTGTTGTATATAATTTATTTGAATTTTTACTCTAAGCCCCTGGTTAATCGAATTTTGACACGGTTGTATATTTAAAAAATAGTTTTAGAAATTTGTAAATAATTTAGTTTTTAGTTAGAAATTAAAAGTTACACAATGCCTGATAAAACGTTTCACTCACTCTCTTTACCCTTTTCACTTAATTATCGTAATTATCGTAAAAACTGATGCATCTCTACTTAAAAATTTAAGCTATCGAAACCTCTTTGAGAGGGTGTAAAATAGTCAGTTCTGTTGAATCACTGATGAAAACAGAGTTTTTATAAGTCTACATGTACCATAATTATTATTTAGATTTTTTAAGTAAGATATTTGACGTGTTTCCAGACAAATGACATTATTGACAACGATCGAAGGTCTACAGTAAGTCAAGGTATTAGACAAGACGATTAGTTATAAATTTGGATGAATAAATCGGACGCTAATTTGATATAATAGAGGAGACAGCTGTATAATATGGTATTTTGTAGTTATCATGAATTTACTGCTAAAATTATTGTAAAAAGTTTAAGATGGAAAGTGAAAAATATGAGAATCAATAAAGGCGGAAATTATTGTTATACTTTTTGTGTTACTTTTAAATGAATGATGAAAGGAATGGGCACTTGGCTCAGGGAATTTGTTATGCAAACTTTTTTTATTGCAATCTGATTTTTATTACAGTATACATGTTAAAATGGAATGGTTTTCCAACTGCTTTAAATTGGCTTTTGCAACTTGAGACGATTTTTGCGAATGGTAGAGCAGCCGGTGTAATATGATCGGGTTTTTGGCATGCAATCATTTCATTTCGAAGAGGATAGACGGAGCACCCATTTCCATAAGGCTTTATCAAAAATCTCTTGTTGATTAGATATTTAATGGTCATAGGCTTTATCAAAAATCTCTTGTTGATTAGATATTTAATGGGTTGAGCTTGTTCAGTGCTTGTTGCACCTTCTTAAAGCATGCGGTCTAGTTGGAAACCCGAGACAGCTTTTTGTCTGTCGCCTGTGTCCTCGTGAACCTGCCCATAATAATGTGGAAAAGGTTTGGGTTTAAGAAAACTTTAAGATGTACTATATGAATGGGACAGACGTTTCTCAGGAATGGCTTTGCTACTTATCCTTTCAAGATTTTATGTCCTTTTTCTTCACGTATTATAAAGGAGAGAACAAAATTAGGATTATGATGAGGATGACATAAGCTATGCAGAGATGTAGCTCCATTTTACACTTGCTAAAGCACGTACATTTTTTGGCGTTCGTTACTCAGGATCACGCTCTCGTTCATACACAGCTCGGCAGTTCGGAAGTAGAATTTTGCACATTCAGTCGGTCTCAGTTGAAGGAACCGAGAGCATTTGGTTGTAGTTGGAAGTGTGCACATTCCTTTTCTCACGGAACTGAACGGACTTTTGTCGGAGAGAGGATTTCTCCAGCGTAGCATACTGGAAAAAGGTAGGTAATGGAGTATTTTTTTTTCGGTTTTTCGGTTTTCCGCTTTCCATTTCTCCATTGTGTGGAATAGATAGGGGCTGGAATAGAGATATTCGATATAGGTGCCGTGATACGAGGTCACCAGGGTGGTGTCCTTCTCTTCTGTAGTCAAGGTTGGGCTATCAGAGTGAATTACGCTTTAGTGGGTTGGCGTTTGCTTTCCTGGAGAAAGGCAATTTATTGTCTTGTGTTGTTTTATTAAAAAAAGAAAAGAGATTATTTAAATCTGAGAGGAATTTTGCGTTAAAAAAGAGAATTTTTGAGCTATTTGGTTTGGAAAGAAAGGAGATTATCAGAAGTTGATACTGGCACTTATATTATTATGCCAGTAAAGTTGGCAAAGTTGAAGCCAACGATTTCTCCGTTATCAACCAAAGTTAAAGTCGCAGCTAATCCTGGCCCGGAACATCGCATCAGCGTTAATTTGGCGGAGGATCGAGAGTACGAATACGGCTCCTGATGTGATCACCTCAGAGGGAGCTCTGCTTCTCGCGACAATGAAGGAGCCAAGCTGACATCCCCTTCGGGAGGTTTCCAGAGAATCTTTGTTGTTATCATTACCATCATCTTGATAAGCTCAAACCTACGTGCGACAGAGCCCTTACTTGGCACTAATTATTTTAAGGCACTTGCCACCAACATTGAGAAATTCAAGTCAAGCAAAGCAAAAAAACCAGTATTAGAGTTAAGGGAAGGAGGAGAGGAGGGGGTGGCTTGACGCCAACTTCTCAACTATAATAGTTTACAGTATTCTCTGTTCTATTTTCCAGTGATTTGGAGTACCTGTTTCGAACTAAATAAAAAGTTGTGCCCGCAAAGATGAGTAAGAACAGTGGGGAGAGGATGAGAAGTGGTTCGGGAGATTCTGATTTGGAGTTTAGTGGGAGTGAGAATGATATGGTGATGGTTAATATGAATGGGGTTGATTCAGACCCGGATTCAGATGGGGATAGGGCGTCATCAAACGGGGATGATTTTACTGACGAGTCAAGTCTAACCGGGAGAGATGCTAAGAGTGACGAGGGAGAAGGGGATGTCGATGTGAGTGGGAGTGAAGAAGGAAATTCTTCCAGCTCGGAGGGCGAGGGGAATAACACAAACGGGTTTTATTTCGAGGGGGTGGAAAAACTGATGGAAATTTGGTTCACTAGATTGGACGGGAAAGGAGAGAATTGCAGCTTAAGAAGAATTCCAAGGTAAGCAGAGACGCAAAGTCATAAAAAATTGATTCATCTTTTTAATTGCAAATGTGAACAAAATGGTGTCAGGAGAATGGCAATTGCTTAATGCTTAGTTTAGAGACTCGTGAAACTTGTGCCTGTTTATCAAATTCTTATTCATAAAACCAGTCATATCAAATTCATGCCATGCATCTTGAACGTGACTTGTGTCAAAGTACACATTCGTCACCTTCTTGATCATTTCTAGTCTAATACAAAATGAGTAAGGTCAGGATGAATGGAAGAATATGAAAAAAAACAGATACGAAATGGGCCAAAATGCTCTATAATTCAAGGTTCTATGAACAAAACACTAGTTCTGGTAGATCAGTGCCAAACTAATTATGTAATAAGCGCGTTGCCTTTGTGAAGGTCAATGTTTTGAAACGAATTTTCGAACTATTCCGGAAAATGGAAAATAACCCTACGTCAGACCACATGAATACTTTTTATAAACAGTCAGAAATTCTCACGTTGAATGCGTCATTCGTAAAATGATAGGGGGTAGTATGAGAACGGTTATTTTTAGTTTGCATATTAAATCAATCAAGTATAGATTATCACAAGTAAATATTAATTTTGGTGTCTCCGTGTCGTTGGTCGATAACATGAGACGTCATAGACGTAAATAAAACGTTTCGTTTTGCTTAGTCAGCATTTTCTATGTGTTGTTGGAAATTAAATGTTTATCTTATTTATTCAGATATCAACTGGAGGAAATGCTGAAGCTTGTCCATTGCGAGATAATTGATTCGGTTTCCAACGACGAGATTGACTCTTACGTCCTCAGGTAACATGATTCATTTGTGTTTTTCCTTTTGATTATAAAATGGCTTTATTTCAACTTATCTCTTTCTCGACCCTTTTATAAATTTCCTTTTTAAAATGATTTCCTAGAAAAAATTTCCCTTTAATGTTATAACTTTAAGTAAAAATTCCAAAAATAATCTTTTCCTCCCACTCCCAATGGATGTTCGGTGTTGGTTGGGAGAACGCCATTGGGATGGGACTTCTATTATTAACTGAAAATAGCATAGAGAATAAGTATTCCAGTTTAATTTTAGCTTTAGGCAAACTGTTTCAATTTTAACTTTCCAACCTAACCCTGAGTGTTCATTATCAGTCTCAAGAACTTTAAAAACAACAAATTGATTCAACTTATCAGCTTCGAGAAGTATTCATATAAAATGAGCTACACTCACACAAGCCCTCTGGCAAATAATTATCAGGTTAACTCCAGATAACTTACGGTCCAAACAAGTTCCAACTAAATTATAAATTATCTCATACATAATAGTACATAATAGTTTGGAAAGCTGCTTAAGACGAGGACGTTGACGTTGACATGATTGCATCAGTCTTTAGTCTTTGGTAACTAATCATGAGAAATGACTAATGACTATTCACATTCGAAAATCAATACGAGAATTGGACTGCTGGACAACCAGCTTGATAAGGAATAATAACATCGTTAAGCATTGATATGAANTGGACTGCTGGACAACCAGCTTGATAAGGAATAATAACATCGTTAGGCATTGATAGGAATTGTTTTTCTCAAGAAGGTTTAGGTACCTAAAGATAGTTTTTGAGTCGAGTTGGGTTTGAGAAACTCTAAAAATAAACTTTGTTTGTGTTAACAAATGGCAGCTGAAATTATTACAATGAGCTATTATACAATTCCTTGAAACTAAAAGAAATTATGTCATTACATGAATATAATAACCGGAGAAGCAAATAAAGAAATTCTGGGTGGTCTTTGAAGTTGCTGACGTTTGGTTTTACTTTGAAATGAAATTCAGCAATTTTCAAATCCTGGATTAAATAATATGTTATGCCATTTTCACAGCTGCGCTAAATATTAAAATGGCAACTATTTCATAGTAGGTAATCCCATAAATAGCATTTTGCATACGACGTAATGTAGGCTTAACTAAAATTTTGTCCACGTGCTATTCAGACAGAGTTTATCCGAATTCTTATGGCTAAAAAATAATCCCATATAATATTTCAAAGCTTTTCCGTTGGCACGAGTTTCTCTTTGAAAAAATTAGGTCTCATAAAACGTTGAAAGGTTTTGCGTTACGCGACGCTTTTTTTGTCGTCTGTTTTCCGAGAGGAACTGAATGGAATGTGAGTGGAAAGCAGGGTAATGAGAAACCAAGATACATTCAAGGTTAAAACCCAAAAAATGTGTAGTTTCCTTTAGGATGGTACAATATCAAGGAAAGACCTAATTTTTATGATGATAATAGTATTTACTAGGAGGAATGAATCAATAAGGAAATAAGAATTAGGTAGAAAACGCTTTTTTGGCACGAGTTTGAAGAAATTAGGTCTCATAAACGTTGAAAGGTTTTGCGTTACGCGACGTAGCTTTTTTTGTCGTCTGTTTTCCGAGAGGAAATGAATGGAATGTGAGTGGAAAGCAGGGTAATGAGAAACCAAGATTCGTTCAAGGTTAAAACTAAAAAAATGTGTAGTTTCCTTTAGGATGGTACAATATCAAGGAAAGACCTCATTTTTATGATGATGATAGTATTTACTAGGAGGAATGAATCAATAAGGAAATAAGAATTAGGTAGAAAACGCTTTTACCTTTCCTAGCCATAAACTAACATTTGCTATATACAGTATTTGTTTACGTTAAAAAAGTCAACTAAAATCCAAGGTCATCTTTAAAGGTAAGATTCTGCCCACGAGAAAGTTGAACCGGAACGAGGGAGATTGGTGAAAGTGCTTTAATTTTTTATACTTTCTCCGTCGCTTTTTCTCTCTAGTGTTATAAAGTATTTTTAGTGGACGTCTCTCTTATCATTATTGTTCCAGGAGGAGCAAAGAGCAACTGAGTTTGAAAATCTGTCTGTGAAAGATGTGCTTAAAATTTGTGATCTTGACCACACTTGACCAGCTAAAAAAGGCCAATGTGATCAACGCAAGCAAGTTGAGGTGCATGCGACCTCTTCTCACTAGCTCAGAGGTCTGAGACCACTTCCTGAGTCTTCCCACAGCCAAGAGCCGTGTCTTCAGCCGAGCCTATGCAAAAGGGTGCTGGCAATGCGAATGCTATAAAACCACTTTTACACATTTGGTCGTTGTCAGTACCCCGACAAAGTATGAAATATGAAATCAAACAAAATTCCCCATCACAAAATTTAATATCTGCTACAGATATTCATTTACGCTTTCTCCTCTCTCAGAAGAAAAGATGAAGTCATATTTTTCAAAAAGTAGTAGATTACAAAAATTTAAAACAAGTTTTTAATAGAAAATATCACATTTTAAGTTTGGATTTTTTTATATTTTTTTAAAATCAAATAACTTCTAAGAGAGAGTAGGGAGCGCCCCCCCTGTGGTGGTGTGGGGAGCGGGGCTCCTATGGAGAGTCGGGTGCCTTTGACCTGCCTCTGGGGAGCTGCCCCCAGGCTCTATTTGGTACGGTAGCAATACCTGTGGATGTCCTGGAACTACCCTGATTGCCTGCCTACACAAAGGTCAACTCTCAACGAAAAGGAAATATTTTTTTCTTTAAAGTTTGAGATGATTTGGGTTACGACGAACAAAAGAGAGTAGATAATTTTTGAGAGAAATTATCGTGGGTGTTGTGTAATTTAAAAGTTACCGTGGGCAGGAACTAAGGGTGTTACCCCTCGCTTTACCCACCGGTGCGGTGGATAAATATTATTCATTATGCTTTTTATATAATTAGACGCGTTGCAACTTGTATATAGGCTATGAGTAGTACTAATTTTTCAAATAGATTAAACGATGTTCAGGTTCATTAGTTAGGATTTTAGTTTTTAAAAATTAAGTTAAGCTTTTATGATAAGTTCATGGACAGGTGTAGAGGATCCTTTTTCTTGTCAATATTTAAAATTAAAGGGCATCTATACCTTAGCCAGCGAAAGATTCTATTCAAATTTTATTCTCCAATTTTCTTTATTATAAAATTTTAAAAAATCGCTTGGTCTTGGGGTAAAGTGTCTTCGTAAAATTTAATTCATTTTTTGTCATCAAATCTGTCCATTGCTTATCATTCGGGGCATAAGAAAAATGAAAAATGAATGAAATGCGCGATTCATTTAATTCTTCAAGAGAAAGTCTAATATTTTCTTTTCCTTTTACTCTAATCTGGACTAACGTGTGCAACGGCACCAGCTCCTGTTACACTTTTTATTCATAGCAGTTGGCTCTCTCTTAAAGTTTTTACAAATATTTTGCATACCTTCCTTAATAAAACTCATCATCACGATGATGACTTCTCATTCTAATTCTTCACTCGGCCTTTTATTCACGATCTAAATATTTCATTTGAAATTATCAAGGACAAACCAAAAAAGACTTAACTATCAAGGGGAAAGGTATTTTCGCACTTATTCTTCCATATAGTGTTTATCATTTTATGACAAATTTACTCCTGTCAATACTTTTCACCCCTCACTTTTCCCCCAAACTTATCCGCACTATTTATTTCTCTACCTCACGTTTATCCTCATCAAACTGAAAGGAAACAATTCGAACAAAAAGGAAAACCATCTCCGTGCTAGATTTTTCCTCTGACTTAAAAAAATGAAATGTCATCTCAAGTGTTATCGGATATTTGAAAGTACGTCTAATTGTACATGATAATTGAGCTGTTTACTTTACAATCTATTATATTTAGTGACATGGGCTATTTAGACATAATTGCTCGGCATGAGCCCTTACAAAAAAAGTCGTAACTCGTTCCAATGATTAACTAGATCCTGGCAACTGACATCCGTCAGAGAGTAGATATTACACGCTTTCAAAATATTTACTTTGCTAAATGACATGCGTATGCGCACAGTGCGTAAGCGTTGAACAGAACAAACGTTATAACCAGCTATAAACGTAACGTTTTTCTTAAATAAAAGACTAAACAAATTGAGGGGATAATTACCCGTAATTTTTCTTCTTTGTTCCTTTTTATTGTTTTGAAATGGATACGATATAAAGTGAAATATCTTACAAAACTGTACCCAAATAGTAATTTCAAAGACAAGTAGGGAAGGAGTAAAAGTATGTTTTGAAAAGTGTGTTTATTATCAGAAAAAAGAGTAACATATTTGGGGAGGAGGAAATTGTAGGAGTGAGTAGTGACGAGACTGTTTTACTATCTTATTTTCTGTGTGCCATATGGAAAGCTAATTATTAATAATCTGAATGATCATGAATTTTCAATTTCATGCTCAACCTGTCTCCTATCTATCGCCCTCTTTGTCACGCACCCTTTAACTAAGAGTTGATGCGCAATAAATGAAAGCTTTCCAATACCCCACAACCGCTTTGACATAGAAAATCAATGGAAAAGCTATTGAANACTGTTTTACTATCTTATTTTCTGTGTGCCATATGGAAAGCTAATTATTAATAATCTGAATGATCATGAATTTTCAATTTCATGCTCAACCTGTCTCCTATCTATCGCCCTCTTTGTCACGCACCCTTTAACTAAGAGTTGATGCGCAATAAATGAAAGCTTTCCAATACCCCACAACCGCTTTGACATAGAAAATCAATGGAAAAGGTATTGAATAGTCATAAAGCTGATTCCTTCATCTAGGCCAAATTAACTCTTTCACTCTCGATGTCACGATGAAGCAGTGATCAAAATTTTCATTATAGTAAAAAAAGAAATTATAGTAAAAAATTTAAAGGTTGAGGTTTATGGAAGGAAGTCATCCGCACTCGTGAATGGGTGGGATAGAAGAATAAAAAAGGAAATCTTGCTCGAAAGTCGTGAACTATAACTGACTGTCAACCTCTCTCAAAAAGATTAAAAATTAAGCAGAGTATATTCATAACAATAATATTATTAGGAACAATGTGGGTGAGCAAATGAAAGTTGTGACAAAATCCATTGTTTTGAGGGTTTTCCATGCAAGACAAACACGGAAGTGGAAAATTAGGTTTGAAACTGAAATTATTTGATCAAGCTTATTCTAAAACAGAGACAGCAAAATCCTAATATTTAGTTTACCTTTTCCGGAACAATTCCATACGATCCACATCATGAATTTTTATTACTCCATTTATCTCTGACGCTTAGCGGTTTATTCCGCACCTGTTCACCTTCAATCCTAAAAATTTTCAGTGCTTGATCGCCCATTTTGTGGCTCTCTTTAACCTCTCATCACACGCACCTACTAACTCTAAAAATCAAAGTCAGGGTCTGATGCATCTCATTCGTTTTGAAAATGTCTTACTTAACGTCAACTCTGAACAGAAGCTCAAAAAGATAAAATCTTTTCAGAACAAGCTGATAAGAAAGTCTTTTCTTCTCCGTTCAATTCACAAAGTCTAAACAATATCATTGTGCTCCTGTGGCTTTTCTGGTTTTCATATTTAAATGCTCCGCCTCTCAAGTTTATGACGTTAAATATAACTATTATTTGCTCAGCCTAGTTGAAGCCTTTCAAATCTCTTGACTGTCTTTGATAATGGCCTATTTTATACTGACGTGTTGCAGAAACATTTTTATAAATCCAAATAAATCAAATTCTATCGAAGCGATTTAAATGTTGCGTAAAAGTAATTAAAATTTAAATAAATTGTTAATGAGAATGTGATTCACTTACGTGTAAAACGGTACAAACAATACAGCTATTTCTTACTTGCTCATTTCTCGCTGTAAAAAAGGCTCCCGTTTTTTCGCCAAAGAAGCTTCCCATTTTGCGTAAAAAACACCTTTTCTTCCACCATCTCGGTTTATTTTGATATAGCCGAGGGAAATGTGTGCAGTGACACTGCACCATTTTTGTCATCGTCATCATCTCTTTAAAAAAGCTTAGCTTTAAATGTTGCGTAAAAGTAATTAAAATTTAAATAAATTGTTAATGAGAATGTGATTCACTTACGTGTAAAACGGTACAAACAATACAGCTATTTCTTACCTGCTTATTTCTCGCTGTAAAAAAAGGCTCCCGTTTTTCTCGCCAACTTGAAGTCTTCAAGAAGCTTCCCATTTTACTTTAAAAAACACCTTTTCTTCCACCATCTCGGTTTATTTTGATATAGCCGAGGGAAATGTGTGCAGTGACACTGCACCATTTTTGTCATCGTCATCATCTCTTAAAAAAAAGCTTACATTTACATGTAGCTATTATTTTTCATGATCACGTTAATGATATAGTCTGCGTATTTCTAGAAAAAAATGTGAAATCATAATAGAAAATATTTTCTCTTAAAACAACTGATGTCGGTGGTGATGAAGGAGAAAATGAATGCTTTTAATAAAGAAGCTGATAATTTAAGAACCGTTAAAAAATCCCCAAAAAATCATAAACTGTTTATCTTACTTCGGTGTGGGGATGATGACAAGTAGGAGATTTATATGATAAGCTTTTTGCAAAGTGTATCATCAGCTTTGCTATAATTTTGTGGGATGAATACGCAAAAGAGATGTTTTTTTGAATTAAATGGTGGGTGTAAGTAAATCGATTTCGCCGTTAGGAGAAAGGCTGCCGTAATGCGCTATATTTTTTTAGAAATTTTTAACAGTTAAGCTAATATTTCTGGTAATTCAATAATTGAGAGAGAAAAGCAGTCACCCTTTCGATCTCTAAATCATGTAACTTATTATCCACTCGTGACACTGTCATTTCAAACTTGTTCAATAACAATCTGACCTTTTATGCAGGTAAAAGTGCAACAACTCTTGCGAGAGGTTATCACATCATCATTATACAAACATTAGAAAATTATTGCTTCGGAGAAATTGCAAAATTTGCAAATTCTAACATGTGAGGGTGAATAATCGTGCTAATAATTGTCTCTTCTCTTTATTCGTATAACCCACTGACATTCTGTGCTTCTTTCCCATATCGCAATCATCATCTTTTGCTAATTGAGGAAATATAGTGACAGTTGGGGAGGAGCATTGACCAGAAATATTTTCTCATCTTGAATTTAATGATTAAGAAAGGTTCTCAAGTGGTCAAATTCTGAGAAAATGCACAAATCTCACACGCTGTGAATGTAGCTTGAACTTAAAAGGATGCTGAATTGCATTTCGGATCCTCTTAATCTTGACAGAGATTTGTCTCTTTCACTCAATTCCGAGGAGAAGAGCATCAGAGCTCTTTGCATCTCTTCAAAGAGATTAAAACGTTATCATTTAATTACTTGAAAAAGAGAGTGAATGTTAAGCTGATTACCACTGCATATATTTATTTGCATGCTACGAATTTCTCTAAACTTTTGTCCCCTTTTAATAGCTTTAGTCCACTCTTGATAATTGGGAGCTCTCACGCGATTCAGTTCAATTTTCAAGAGTCTCATGATAAGTGACAGGCGTTCGGAAGAAAGTGATATTACAAGACATTTAAAAAAAATGAATGGCACTGCTCAATTAACTTTTTCCCTTTTTCCTAAACTCAATAACTAGCTCATGTGCCTACGTAATTATTCAAATAGAGAAAAAACTCTTTATGCTTACAAGATGATAGTTATCCCATCCAAATCATGATTTATTAAGAATGACAATAACGACTTATTTCAAATGGCAAACCAATAATAGCCCTTGAAAATAGCTTTCTTATCACTTTTTTGGGTGAAGGGAAGAGGATATGAAAAAACTTTCCATTTTTGCAGATTACTTTTTATATCTTTTTCATACAATTTTTGTGAACAGCGTTAGTCAGATTATGTCGTGCTTGTCACAATCAGATTTGTGAATTTATAGAAAAAAAATTACATCCGGAGAAAACGGATCTTGAAGAAAATGAAGATTGAGCTAATTCCTAACTCCTTTTAAGCTAATATTATGTGATTTTAATTCGATAGTTGAGGCAACACATGCAAAACTCTTTACACCAGCAGAAGTGAGAACAAAGAGGAAATTGTAGGGGAAAAACTATTCAAATTCGTATAAAATGTAGCAGATAGTAACACAGCTTATGCATCTGCAATCTCATCATTGTCATCTCATGCAATCACGCTTGCTCACTGCACGACAAGAAGCGTTGGGTATGAAGAAGCATGACTCTGACATGACATGATTATCATCATCTCATCCTTTGAGAAGAAAAAACATATCATGGCGATGTTTAACTTTGCTTTTACACAAAGAAAAAGAAGCTCTTCTGCACATCTTC
>JAHZMU010000756.1:0-12605 GCA_027743725.1 Rambutsinella grinnellia | reverse complement strand
ACTATAAATGTTTGGGCCATCTCCACTCACTCCCCCAACGACTATTAAAAGGAAGATGGTTAGTGCCTTCATCTTCGACCGTTTCAATGTTCAACTGAAAAAGAAAAATATTCAGTAACATTTTATTACTTAAACATTAATTAATTTAGTTCTTACCTTAATGATTAATCATGATTTTTAAAAATTCTCTCACTGACAACTGATTGTTTAGTCTTAAAAAACATGTGTTTCGGGGTCACGTTATGGGCCATGTGAAATGAGTTGTATCATTCTTCCCCATTCATAGAGCGTTTGGGTGGAAGTTGGAGAGCTTTGAAGCATAACCATTGCATGAGTGGCTTTTATGATTCTTTTTTGAAAACTAATCAATCATTAGTCTTTAGTCACTGATTAGCTCCTTAGAATGCTTCCGAAACAGTGCGTTTGTCGCTAAATAATTAAATAAAAGCAGTGTCCATTCCATTTCCATTTCACCCGACTCGGGTCTCGGATGCTGAAATAGAGCTCATCTCTTTGTTTACCAAATGGCGTCTATGAATTTTTTTGTTCATTTTTCTCTTTCACAAATCTTCAAATTATGATTGAAATAATTATGCAACTATTTATTTTGATTTAAGACGAAGAATTTTGGTAGATCATTTTTTTTTAAATATAAAAGCATAATAAAGTTATAAAATATACAGCTTAACTTAATAATACTCCACAATGACTACATTGGAATCATTGGTGTTTGAAAAATAAGTTTAAATTTATTTTTTTATACAAACTTAAAAATGAAATGGTAGGAAATATAATTTGTATAGCTTCTCATAAATTCAGTCATTCGTTTAAATCCTTAAACCCGCTTGTACAAAATGTAACAATCTTAATTGGTATTGAGGTAATTCACGTCACTTAATTACTAAAAGACCGAGTATTTTATCACAAAATGGGTAGCTAGTTATTTCCAGGCTAGAGTGAAGCTGCCGTGGGTTCAATTTCCATGCAAGAGCATCTCCTAACCTTCTCAATCCTGACCCTCTTCCTCTTCTCTTTATTCCTGCCACAGGTCAAAGTTACAGTTTTGAAAGTAGACTTGCTAGGCCTACAAACAGGGAAGGATGCGAATAATCCGGGAACCCAGACTGAGACGCATTGCCCGAAACACATTTTATTCACGATGGTCAACGGCTCGCATCCATCTCTCTTGATTACTTGTGAATACTTTTGTGTCCTGCAACAACTCCTCTTCT
Source organism: Rambutsinella grinnellia (assembly GCA_027743725.1). NCBI lineage: Eukaryota > Metazoa > Arthropoda > Collembola > Entomobryomorpha > Entomobryidae > Rambutsinella > Rambutsinella grinnellia. The sequence goes on along the minus strand of JAHZMU010000756.1, from coordinate 11,373 downwards.
TCTGACCTTCTCCTTGGGCACCTTGTTGAGCTACTTGAGAATCCCCTGATGAAGTGTAGATCATTTTTGCAGGGAGAATTATCTCTCCTTCACCATTCCCAGAGCCAAGTGGAAGGCCCCCTGAGCTCTGATCCTGATTATTATTCAACATGTCCCAGCTCAATTTAGACACTTTTTTCAAGTCGATATTACTACTACTTGTACTACTATAATAAGGTGTTTCTCCATCTTCCTCGTAACTATCTTCTAGCTCACCCTCATCAGTATTCAAATTAGTATCACTGGAAATAAATGGATCACTACTAATACCATTGTCTTTAACTTCACTTAACTTATTTCTAGAAGGACTAAGGAATAATGCTAATAGGACTACTAGAACAATCAAAAACGCTAGAGAAATTAGGCCTAAAGTCACCAGTTGTTTCTTATTCGGTCTTTCATTACAATGGATATATCTAATTATTAAATGTTGACCTTGTTGCTCTTCGTCTTCAGGGTTTTGGGAAGGATGGTGGTGAGAATGGCGTGTGGAATTCACACATGGACTAGTGACCGAAGGTTGGGCTCCAGAACAGTTATTAATACATGGAGTAGTTACTCCTGACTTACTCGAACTTGAACTATTACTAACTTTATCTACACTATCTTTTCCACTACTTTTGCTACTTTTACTACTTTTACTCTTCGTCTTTGTCCCCCTTTCACTATAATTGGGAAGATGCTCCTGTCCCCACCGGGTATTTTCATCCAGGACATCAATACTATTATTATTATGTACAATTATTATAGGACTCTCTTCTCGCATCTCCACTTTCGAACATGCCCGTGAATAAGCTGGAGGTTGAGCTGTCACACTAGCTCTTGGATACGGGAACCAATTCAGCTTTGAACTAGCGTCTCCTCCACAACTCCTCGAACTAATCCCGGAATAGGCAAACGGCTCGACTATTGGTCTCCCCAAGAAACGTTTGCAACCACCACCTCCACTATCGTGGTCTATTAGGAGGTCGGGCTCCTGTATTCGCGTCATTTGGTAGGGAAGGATTCTCTGCAAGGAAATAAAAATATTTAAAATGAAATATATTATTCGAGAGAGAATTTCTGTCTTATACTGACTATGCTTTAGCTTTCTTAAGGGAAAAATTCCAACACTCTCAACACCAAACAATCAACTAGCTAGTGGTGGTCTGTCCTGATCCTCCCAGACAATGTGGAACCAACTATTTTTAGCCCTATTGTATATGAACTTATACAGACCTTTTCTTAAAACTCTCCCCTATTCCTCCACACAAGAAAAAATATGAATCATTCAATATTTTTTCACTCCTAAGGTCTCTCTACATGGAATGAGATGAGGATTATCTCAAGTATTTGACAATTGTTATTATAAGGCTGAAAAAAATTCACAGGAAAGGCGGAATTCGTAGATATAAGCCAAGTGCATAGCTTCACACAATGTTTGAAAAATATTTTCTTTTGGTATGCGCTTTTTTTGTGTGTGTGAACACACCTGTGGAAGATTTATGGAAGATTGAAAATTGAAAAGGAAGCGTTGGCATTAGTGGTAGGATTTAATCATTGTTATATCACGATGAGAAGAGGATGTCATGCTTTCACATGTCACATTCCATGAATTTGTTGAAGGTGTGAAAAGATGAACCTTTTGCTTCTAGTTCTGCATGTGCAGAGTTTTTTCTCTAAACTGTTTATGATTGAGAAAGTGTTTTGTAGAGAAAAATTCCAAAATTTCAGGTACTTTATAATTGAAATTCAATCCAATCCATTCCCAGAAATACTTGGATTCTTTACGAGTTTATTTATGCATTTCTGTGTCATCAAAGCCGACTCTCTTTAGCCGAGATTAGCTTATCGGTCATTAGTGGTAGGATTTAATCATTGTTATATCACGATGAGAAGAGGATGTCATGCTTTCACATGTCACATTCCATGAATTTGTTGAAGGTGTGAAAAGATACCTTTTGCTTCTAGTTCTGCATGTGCAGAGTTTTTTCTTCTAAACTGTTTATGATTGAGAAAGTGTTTAAGAAAAATTCCAAATTTCAGGTACTTTATAATTGAAATTCAATCCAATCCATTCCCAGAAATACTTGAATTCTTTACGAGTTTATTTATGCATTTCTGTGTCATCAAAGCCGACTCTCTTTAGCCGAGATTAGCTTATCGGGGAATTTGAAAATGCCAAAATTCTCACGAAAATCACGCAAACAACTAATTTATCACGTACACCCTTAAAAACTTTAACCTTTACCCTTTCCATTGTAGTTTAAAATGCGATGAGTAAAGTAAAAACGTTTAGGAAATAGTTTACAGGACAAAGACACTATTATTTTTTCCAATGTGACTAATATGGGATAATTTTTTGGATTAACCCGTTCAATGTCCAAAAAAGAACCAGAAAGGATTAAAAATATTAAAAGTGCATAGCTATGAATATAACCCCACTTGGTTTAAATATTTTCATTCATCTTGAGAATCTGGTCATTGATGAAAGGAATCATAAGAAGGAATACGCTTATCCCGTTTATTTTTATGAGAAAGTGTTTATTTAATATTTTTCAAGTGAATTCAAGAGCAAAGTGCCAGATTGGGTTCAACACTTACGAATCATCATTGGAATGCAACGCGAGAGACGCTTATCTCCGAACAGTGTTACCTTTGTGAGAAATGTCAGTGATAATCTCGTTATGAAATTGAATCTGTTGATCATTTTTTCACACTATTTTACACCCAAGTAGGTGAATAGAATATTTCTGATAAGATGATGTCAAAGCATTTGATCCTTGAGATGAGAGAATTTGTAAAATATTTTTGCTTTTTCAGCTCATATCATCAGAATAAAAATGAATTTTAATAGTCACGATCACGGATCTTTGATTTGTGCGTGTCTCGCGCGCGCATATATCAAACGTGCTTTTATAATTTTTTGATCATTTTGCGGGATGAATTATTGGAGAGAGGATTTAAGCTTGTGGCTGCACTTATTCTGGAAAGACTGGTGGATTCAGGATTGTATATAATTAGTTGGAGCTATGAATGAATTTGCAATTACCTCAATGAATAAAATGAATGAAAAGAAAAAAAAAAGTTTCCACTTTTAGTAAAATATAAGCCTGTTCTTCTCCATTCAAACTATCCAGAGACTATAGACGCGAAGCAAATTATAGAGAATTTTTTGTCATTTTCACCGAATAACCACCGCTGTGCAGTCATACCTAAGCAGAGTTCAAGCCTGTCCTTGATTATTGTGAGTTGCTTTTTTTTAAAGAAAAATTGTATGGATCACTAGCTAATTTTTCTATCCCATTCAAGCTTCGTATAAAATTACTATTCCATCTATACAAACCCCCATAAAAGCTCATCCCATGTACAATCACCGCCCGTATAAACGAGTCGCACCCATGTAGAGAAAAAAATTGTAGAAAAATGGCAAACAAGCCTGTGCTCTCGCAAAAGCCAACCCAAAAATCTTTAATAAAAAGTGTCTGTGTGTGCAGAGAAAAATTCTGCAATATTTATTCAAGATGGTGTGATTGACATTGATTCAGGTAAGATAGCCGTCTCCACTTTGTCCTTCGGTATGATTTTTTTACTACTGTTACGCTGGTCAGGCTATCGCGGAAGTCCAGCCAGTAGGGTACTGGTTGTGATGAAGGAAGCCACTTTAATCTCATACCTATTCATACATTTATGCACAGACAAGAATCTATAAAATTCTATCAGTAACATGCTATTATCTAAATTCCACATGCCATTCACTTTTCAATAAAGAGATTATCTTGCTGGTTCACTTTTATAAATGCATAGCCGGTATAATATCAAGAGTTATGCCAAAAACTATCACTTTTCAAAAATCTTTCATTTGTGGCTAAAATAGTGAAGAATTCTTCAAATTTATCTTATTTTTAGCCACGTGCCATCTCACATTTCCCTTAAACCTTAACTTAATAAGCTTCCTGGTTAAAATAAAATTCCTCACCTGCCAAAACCGATCCAACATTCGCCAATCTTGTCGGTTACCTCAGCACTTGATAGAAGAAATGCTTTTTAGCACCCAAAATTTTTACTAGTCTACTCACTTTTTTTCCTCTCTTCTCAACACACTCACTCCCCTCTTACTTGTTGCCTTCTGCAACTCCCATATTTAAATGATCTTACAGTTATTCCGTGACATGAAAAGGATCACAATCACGAACAGTGACGTTCTTATTGTTGTTGGTTATAAACACTTTAAAGCTTTATGTCTTCTTCCTAAAATGGTAGATCAACTATCCACCACCGCACCAAACAATCACACACTTTTTTTCCTCCAAAGAAAGAAAAAAACTCTTATCTTTTATCTTTTCAAGGAACAAACCGAATCTTTTTTAGATGGGAATTACATGTAATTCAATTCCATTAAAAGAAAGCAGGGATTACAAGAGAAAATCCGTGTTGATCCTTTTTATCCTTTGTTTTTCCATTTTATACACAAGCCTCTGTTTTAGCTCTGAGGAGATGATGACGATCCAAACTCTCCTCAAGAAATGAGTGGAGTTGTAGAAGTGATTGTGAATTTTGTGCATAACCCAAACCTCTCTCTCTCTCTCTCTACCTTGTAGTTTGTAGCTCTCTCTTCTTTTTACTCGAGAAACGCGTGTGTGTTGTGTGGTTTGGTTGATGTTGTTTAATGCAATGTTGTTGTTGTTCCCATTGATGATGATGAGGAGGAGGATGATGACGATGTTGAGTTTTGATGGAGTTGATAGTAGAGTCTCCTCTGTCTTCTCCCACAAAGTGACAAATTATCTATTTCTTTTCTTCGTGGCGCCTTCCAAATTGACACTTGTCTTTAGACAGTCTTCTCCCTTTTATTCTTAAATTCATAGAATGAGAAGAGCGTATGTATTTACAGAGTGAAGCTCTAGCCATTTCACATTTCTCTCAAGATTCAGAAAATGATTAGCCATTTTACGCTATATTTTTTCTCACCGGCATATGCGTAGCATTGACCCATCCGATAAGTCCGATTAATATTTACAAATGCGTAGAGCTATATACCAGGAATGATAAAAAAGTAAATGTGCCAGTAACAACCTACTCAAGTAGTCAGTGAAGCTTGAGGTGGTGCCGGCGTGGATGTGGTTGGTGTGTGTCGCGGTGTGCCATCTAAAAATACTTTATACCAAAGTATATAGTAGAGTTTAAAAAAAGTTAGTAAGAGTGGAGGAGGCGGACAGGACGGCAACAATTTTTATCTTCTGTTGTCTCTCCATTTTTTTCAATGATGATGATACTGCCATAAAAATGTCCTTATTATTGACATGGTTAAACACTAGTAGTTCTTGTCAGCTCACAGACCAGATTGGCGACTTACTTGAACTTGCAACACTCTTTAATTAATGCAGTTAATTTAAGAGACTTAATCAGTCTCTCTTCTCTCTGGAGTCGTCTGCAGATAAATTTGCTAATTTTATATCCATTCACACATTGTCACATCACAGATCGCAGCACACTAATTGCGAATTAATCCAACCCATCTAACTCTTTAGATAGGTCACTTTGGCAGAAATGAATGGATGATGTCATTTCATTTGAATCCTCTATTGTCTCAAGTATTTCCGCTAACTCCATTCATTCCGTGAACTGTGCAGATGGGAAAAGCTGCGGGAACAATATTGATGAGATTTTTTAGTTTAAAAAAAGTGAATTGCTTTTAGTTTCGTGTAAAATGGATATGATTTTTCATAAGCAAAAGTGTACAACCCACTTGGGTCTTATACCTTTTGACTATGTTTAGGTTTTGTGGCAATACATATTAATGTTAATATTTCTCCAAACTCTTAAGGACCCCTAAGCATTCTTTTGAAACCAGGAGCTGTGCTTACAACTCCCAATTGATTATTATGACGGAGAGAAGGCGTAAAAATATTTTACTTTAATATGACCATACAATGTTTCTTCCCTTTTCGTTGTAAGAAAAACGGCACCATATTTTCCTATAAGATTCCGAGACTAGGGGAAGCTTTCAACATGCAACGGTTATTTTCTCTACAGTCCACGGGGAACACTACTCTGAACCTTCAGACTTTTTTTAATACCTGCTATGTCTCTCTGGCTGAGATTTAATGCGTATGCGTAGCTAAATTATGATGTGACAGGGACTGCTTCAAAGTGCTTGTAAAGTGACAGTCCATCTTATGGAGACATAGCTTGTCTCATATTATCTGCCGCCGTTCCTACGATTATTCATGCATCAAATCCAATTTGTCCAATGTCAATGAGCTCTGTTGTGTCCAAGAAAGCTAAATCCTCACCACATCATCATAACCATTGTCATAATCACAAATACAGTAATCATTGCAAGTCATAATTACTGAACCACATGGGGTTTAAATGGAAGAGTAGAGAGAGAGTAACAGTCGATATTTTTCCCTCTCTTCACACATATATCAGGATAGCAAAAGCAAATATTAGATAATGGCTTGGTGAAGAAGAGAAGGCAAACAAAACGGTTTTAATTCTCAATATATGCTTTTCCTTATAAAAATATTTAACTTGACTTAATATTTTTAAGCTCTTCTTCCAGAAGAGAATCACAATCGTATCCAGATTAAAAACCTTTAAAAATCAGATTCCTGCAACATACAAAGAAATAAAAAGGGATTAGTGCGAAACAAGTTATTTGAAATAGCTTGAAAATTTTTATTAGATGTTTGCATTATTTTGCTACTCATCCCATCTCGCCATTTGTCCTTTGCCCATTCCACTTAAAGAGATGGATGATGTAATGTTTATTTTTAAGCCATTTTTCTCTCAATGAAACAGCTTTTCTCTAAATTTTTCTATGCTCGAAGCGAAAAGTAGTGGTCACCTCTTGAAGAAAAAAGTTGAAGAAGAAAAAAACCTGGTTTGATCAACTTATAAAACGGAACGACAGCAGAGGAAAAAAGTATATTTATGGTTCACATAAGCAACGCCAATCTCACATTAAATCAACTCTTGAGAGAGAGATTTCGCATTCATATTCGCACAGCCCTCTGCAGAAAAAAAAGAGGAGACCCGATTGAATAATATTTATGCAGTAAACTGGCTCTCTCTCTCTAATCATGGTCAAAGAGATGCCGATACAACTTTAAACGTTGTAAAGTAGTAAAGTTTACAGCAATTTTTCTCTCTACCTATTCCCTTCTGCGTCTTCTTGTGTGTGATCAGATAAAAAAAATATGTTTTTGTGTCTACATTATTTATTATTAGTTTATTTTTTAGTATGCACAATGCACTTCTTCGCTATTCTTACTCGCGAGCAGTTGATGAAAATCTCTTAATTTTTTCTAAATTGCTAATTAAACTCGCCCCTCTTATAAATAGGTGGAGAGTGGAGCCAGTCTTTTGTGATGGAATTAGTAGGATTGGAGACAGATTTTTTTTCTAGAGAGAGAGAAAACGAGTTGTCTTGTGTGTCCTTGTTGTGCGCTTTTTATGACATCTTTTTAATCGCATGTAAATAGTGATCGGGTGTACAAGGAGGACACGACATGATTTATATATTAGTTTAGGTGGAGGAGAGAATAAAGTAGAGCGTGACATGTGTCAAGAGGAAAGACCGGAAAGGAACTGCAATTTTCATAAAGCCGCCTTCAACTCGCTTTCTCCATTCCAAATAATTACTTGTCGCCATCAAGGAATAAAAAGCTTCTCGCTCGTGCTCAGTGTGGCTGATGCACATCTTGTAAAAAAAGTCCCCCCTTATCTCCTGATAATTATATGGTGAGGTGCGAGAGAGTATTGGATTGCTCCTGAGCTCTTTTCTTTTTTACATCTTCCATATCCCATCTCATAAAAGCTATCCCTCCAGGCTCTTTTTTTTCCTCCTTTCTGGCAATGATGATGATGAGTTGTTTTCTGATTGTATGAAAATACCAAGAGGGGACTGAAGAAACCAGGGTTAAATAGTTATTATAACAGCGGGAAAAAGGCAGAGAGCAATTCATTACTCTCTGTAATGGAATGCACTTGACTTGTAAAAGCAAGGATGATGAGTGGAGGGCTATTTGTCTTATAAAATTGAATCTATTTGTTCTTCACTCCTCGCCCATTAACAAGTGGGTTGCAGCCCTGTATTAAATAATGATTTGTAATTCTCTCATATATAGCCAGAGAGAGAGCTCATCAGGATCTAGATCTGTTCAGGCTCCAGCCTGCCCAAATAGCTCTGCTCTTCTCTTTCTCGAGTGGACAGTTGAAGAACGATTTTAAGTATGATTTACGAGTGGGATTTAGACTAATAATGGTAAAGTCCGTGATAGCTTCCAGGTAGTAATTGCATTAAAAAGCTCAACAAAAATCATGTCCAATCCACTAATGATCAACATAGTTCTTGGAAACACTGTTTACGATGTCATGAAGAGAAACCTTTTAGAAAAGGAAAACAAACTTTTACAGAACGCACCCAAAATTAAATGCATTTTTAGGGTGAGGTTTTTTTTAAAGGTTTGAAGAAAAAAAATATTTCTATTTGATTTTCTCTAACTTGTTCCACAAACAACAAGATTTATAGGAGCTTGGAAGGGTGACTCGCCCTTTCAGTCTTACTCTCAGAAATATTTTCACAAATAGTAAATTTCACTACACAAAATTAATAATTTCCATATCATGACACTTGGCATGCGGTCTAACCGACTTCACATTTCACATAAAAATCCGACTAAATTACAGATGAGAAGACTCACAATCATCTCAATTCATTTCCATGTTATTAAAGAAAGGAATTTTTATTTTATAATAATGAAGCTGATATGATAATCGAGATGATTACCCTTCATGGAATGCTCTCTGGGGCATATCAGTCTCGTTTACCTTTGGGCTTGAGAGGAATTAACTGGAAATTTTTTAAGGAATAATAACACTCTCTCGAAATGCTACCAAAAACTCGTGCTCATTCAACAGGTTGGATGAATGAGTGCCGTTAACCATTTGATTCCGATTAAAATTACCGAACCAAATTCAGAGGATAAATTCTTACCCGGGAGGGATTTTTGTCTGCGTCCAGTCCAACTATAATTTGATTTCAACGATTACTACATAGCCGGGGAGGACAAACATGTGCAATGCCACCATAATTTATCAGATAATTATTTTAAGATTTTATCAACCCGCGCTTATTTCCTCTCTAAAGCCTGAAGCTTAATAAAATGCATCTGAAAAAAAACGATACAAGAACGTAAGAAAACTGGATAAATTGCATTCACGTAACATTTAATTTAGAAACGTAATAATTATCTTTATTTATTGCTTAGAGCTCATTCTCATCCGCAGCTGCAACTGAAAACAACTCTTCCAGTCACTTTCTCTACAGGAAATGGTATTGAGATATTTCATACATTAAATATTTTCTGTTTACAAAAGGCTTTTTATGAAGCTAATGCATTGCCGCTGCCGCCGAAAGAGTTTATTTACACAAGTTTATTCACATAAAATATTAGATGCATTTATTAATTTTTAAAGAACCATCACCAAACCATGTCCCGTCTCTTCTCCTAAAACCCCACATAAATCACTTAAGGGACAAAGGAAGCGACTTGACATAAACTGGTCTAACAATTATAATCATTTTGTGGTCAGGCCTTAAACCATTTGACGTAGAAAAAAAATGTCAATGTGCACACTCCACAGACAAAGGTTCAAGTCTTGTTTGACCACTAAAAAGACTGGGTCGTTTTCTCTCTTTCTCCTTATCTGATTTTCTCTAAAGTCCCGACAGCTCTAACTACTGGTTTAGAGATGCGTGTACTGATCCCATTACGACTGTCACCATAATCATTTCACCTTTTCTCAAAAGTAAAATTAGAATTTTGCACAGCCTATTTTCTCCCTACTTATCTCAGCAGGAATAATGACATTGTTTGATTTTTTTTCAGGTGAAAAATTTCTTCCATATAAATATCACCTTGTCAGGCTAGACACCAGACCAATTTACGCAAATCTCAAGATAACCTGACGCTTGATAAAAAGTGGATCAAAAGGCTCCACACACATGAAATTACAAACTCATTTTCTTCTATCGCAGCTGCTATATAAACTTATTTTCTTCATAAGTAGATGACCGAAACACTGTCGCCATTTCGTTGCGTAATGTCCTGAGAAAGTCCATATCATATACTTACTATCTTTTTCCGGTGTCATCATCAAAAAGGTATTTATTTTACAGTCCCGACTATCCGACTCCCGCCTTTTAACACTAGGTTTGTTGCCCTTTTGCAATCCAATCATTTCTCATTCATTTTTTTTATAAGTATCCCATCCAAAAGCCCTCGAACTTCCTCCTATCATATTTATCATCTAGAGACGGAGATGCGACGACGACTTTCTTTGCACAAACAACTTAAACTGATCAAGATTAGTGGCATGTTTACACAGTAATTTTTTTTTCGGGAATAATAAAAACACACAGAGACTCTCATCATCTCTTACGTAGCTACTGTGTTACCGTACCTAATTCGAAAAAAAAATTGTGTGAAATTCTATACATTTTGTTTACTTTTTTCTTCCCTTTGTCCACCAAAAAAGAAAGATTATAGTTTTGAAACAAAAAGTGGGAGACGATAAGATGAGAAATTGGAGAGAGAAAAAAAGCTAGTCATTTGCTCTTTTTCTTCCCTCTCTACTTATGAGATTTGTAATAATAATAATGATATGAGATAGTCTTCTTGAGACGTCTCCTTATTATTACTTCTTAGGAAAAAGGATTGAGAATACAAAATAACAATTTGTTGTTTTCCTATGAAAAAAGGGAAAAAATTAGTCTGGCAATGATGAAAAATGAGAGATGTGGTGGCAAGGGAAAATGCCCACGATTCTTTATTGTTATTGCGAGGAAGAAGAGTATGAAGAGAGAGAGAGAGAGAGAGAAGCTTTTAATATATTATCTGTTTGAGAGAAAAATCCTTTGAATATGGTTTACTCATGCACAACTACGCTCATATCACGGAGAGTAATGTTCACGTTGTGAGCTCTTACACGACTGGCGTCTGTTCGCTGTCTCCTCTCTTGATGTCTGAAAGTCTAGGCCCTTTGGCGTGCCTCGTTTATTCTACGCTTCGTTTCCTCTCTCTACAACAAGAGATGACTTCCTCCTGAGATAGAAGCGGTGTTAGAAATTGCAAGATTCAATTCTAATTGCATCTTATGACAGGTAAAGATCAATGAGATGGTCAATAGATTTTCATATCAAAAGGTTAATGACTTATTTTTTTGACATTATTTAAGAAAGGCTGGAATTTGGGGAACCAGGTTTCGGGGTAAAATATGTTTGCGTGATTTACCAAGAAATATCAATGACGAATCAAGTACGGAATTTTTCCTCGGAGAATAAGC
>JAHZMU010000755.1:0-10849 GCA_027743725.1 Rambutsinella grinnellia | reverse complement strand
GATATTTCTAGTCAATTTGAGCTTCTCACTCGGAAGAAACCTGAGTTGACGTGTGATGCTGCCAAGTTGCCAGAAAACAATTCAAAGAATAGATACCGAGACATTTCTCCTTGTAAGTTAGCAAAAGCTGGAGCACACTTTTCCTTGCCAAAATTGTTCCTAATTGTTATTTCCTCCATTAAAATAGATGACAGTACCCGGGTGAAATTAATAAATTGCCCGACTGGTGACTACATTAATGCAAATCACATTAAAATGGAAATACCCGCATCGGGAATAGTCAACAGATATATTGCAGCGCAAGGTAAGGCGTAGTTACATTTTGCTGGTAATCGGGCCAATTTACAAATATTGCCAAAAAGCAGAAACTCAATCAAGTTATTTTCGTAACTGGAAAATTATTAAATTTTTGCTAATAGGGCCACTTTCTTCTACATCCGCCGACTTTTGGGTTATGACTTGGGAGTCCCAATCTCCTCTAATTGTTATGCTAACCTCATTATGCGAACGGGGAAGAATGAAGTGTTACCAGTATTGGCCGGAGCAGATTAACTCACCCGTTATCTACCATAATATCCAAGTTACTACCGTTGTTGAGAGAAATTCAAATCATTGGATTCATCGAGAATTTACACTAAAACATGTTCAGGTAAATAATAGATTTGAGTTGATAGAAGTAATCAAATTTAGATTTTCGATTTTGGACAAAAGCCAGCAATAAATATCTCGTGTTTTCCAACAGACAAAGGAAGAACGCACAGTAGTCCAACTTCAATACGAATCTTGGCCTGATCACGGCTGTCCAGAGGATATTGACTCGTTTATCCTTTTCATGGACCAAGTTCGCTTACTTCGAGATGGCTCCCTCGACCCAATAATTGTTCATTGCTCCGCAGGCATTGGCAGAACTGGAGTGTTGATTCTGATGGAAACTGCGGAATGTCTGATCGAAGCCAACCAGCCAGTTTATCCTTTAGATATAGTTTCAAGAATGCGAGAGCAACGACCACTCATGATCCAAACTTCTGTAAGACTTTATCCAGATAAATATCGTTAAAAATTTATGTTTTCATTAAAGAATACTCTTTATTTTTGGAACCTTTTCTCTTTTTTGGAAGAAATCAAGTAGGTTTCTTACAAACAAGATTTGAAATGATTTTCTTATGAATATTTCAGAGTCAATATCGATTCGTGTGCGAGGCAGTGTTGAAAGTGTACCAGACTGGGAAAATTCGGCCAAACCCTGAGTTCTGCTTAGCTCCCCCAACCTCATCTCCATTATCAGTTCCGACGAGTGGGCCTCCACAGAGAAATTTCACATCTTGGCTGAACTCAGCAAAGATATTTGGTTAAAGATTGTATAGGTACCTATACATCGAGATTTTATTTGCAAAAGTAGACTTTTCTTGTAAAATTCATGATATACGTATGGTGTATCCGTACAGTATTGGTTATTCAGTGATTGATATGATAATTCATCCTGACTATTGTCTAGTGTTGTTTGTGAACATGTTTCGTCGTCAGTAGTAAGCTGGGTTTAATTTCACCTTTACTTCAAGTACCTTTGCATTACATAATTTACTCATTGTTCATCATTATAATTTTTACCGTGCTTTCATTGTCCTCATTCATAATAGTCTGAAAATGTTCGTGTTGGGTAAACGTTCAATGTGGAAAGGAGACAGAATAAATGTGCAAAAAGTAATCAAACTGGGTATTATGCAAATCATGATTAAAATTGCAGTGTTTTTGGGGTGACATATCGTCTCGGAAAACTTTTCATGTCACAAAAATGTACAATTGTACAACTGCCTAAAAATATTCGGATTTCTTCATCTCTCGAGGAATTTGTCTATCAAAGTAATAAAAAATTCGACCTTAAAATTACAACTTAAAAAATTTGACTAGATTTAAATAAAATATACATTCAAATAGTTCATTCATTAGACCTATTTGGTGCTGTGATTTGGAACATTTGGCCTTTTCTGCCAAAAGAAAGTTTTCTGGTATGTGAATGTTTTGATTAAACTTGAAATACTAGTCATTTTATCCTATTTTCCCTTGAATGACTGGAAATCACTAAATGTTCTCTGGAGTAAAACGATTGTAGAATTGTTAAACCTTTTCGTTACCTTTCACCCGAATAGATGTGTTGTGACTTTAATTTCCTATTTATGTATCTTTAACGTAAGCGATAAATTTTTATAAAGATGGTATAAAAATGTCAGCGAATATTTGTGAATGAGCACTGTACTTAAAGAGTTAGGTTTAGATGTTTGTGTACATTTTATTCGTGTGTCAACACTGTGACGTTTCAACAGTCGATAGATATTATTATATATCGAACCTAATGTTTAAAACGGATATTTAAAACCAGAATTGTATGAACTTTTTTTAAATAAAATATTTATTCGTGAATCTACTGAAATGAATTGAATTTTAGTGTGATATTTTATTTTTACGCTTTGATAGTTTCTCTTTGTGGTGGTAAAATGTAGTGATGCTTTGCAACTATAAATATTCCACAGATTCGAAATACTACCTGAATTACACTTAATAACATGATGATGCTTTTTCTCGGTCCTCCAGTCATTAGAAGGAGGGCGGTGGCTCCATGGATTGTTATGAGGAGGAGGTAGACAAATGACCATTCTAGCCAGGTCGCGATGTCTCGAAGGCTTTGACTAGGATCCTTAAATATCTGGAATGATGATGGAAATACAGAAAAGTAAATTCACAAATTGAATTTGGAATATTTGAAAGGTTTACCCATCTTGTAGTCCTCAATAATCGGAGAGCCATATATAGTTGAACTGCCATAAAGAGAAATAATAATGTCGAATATACTACAAGTCGGGTTATTTCTGAAATTAAAAGAACCAATGTCATTATAAATTTCGGAAATTCTTTCTGAAAAGAAATTCAACCAACTTTCCATTTCACTCAATTGGCCTGGAATGAGCACAGAACCATGACCGATTTGAAATCCAATGTAGCATGAAATACTCACAGCAAGACTCTAATAAATTGGCAAAATAACTTTGATTACATTTCATATTAATTATAACTGTTAATTATACACAATTAATTTAGCGTACCATATCGGTTAACGCCACAATCTGAATTATACAAGGACCAGACAACATTTTGAGATTGTCTGTATCACTTTTCCCCAAAAGTTTCCACACTTTCCAGATCAGTCTTTCTCTTTCTTTGAAGGCCAGGGCTGAACTAATTATAGTACCTATTAACTCCTCAGTTATAAGAGAAGATTTTCTTTATTTTATTTGCTGGTATTTATAAATTTGAAAGGAAAGTATATGAAGGTGGAAAGTGAGTGAGAAGTTCATCATTTTTAATGACAAGTAGTTGTCATCATTTATGGCTTAAGACTGGTGAAAAGTCAACATTACGCAATTCAAATTCCTAACAATATGAGGAAAGATTTGACATTTCGTCAGATAGCCGGTATTTTTTTATCGAATGCAATTTAAATTTATTTGAACATGCCGAAAGGAAGCCAATGATTTATTTATTGCACTTATGAATTATCAAAGAATTAGTCTTAATATCGATTTGTTTCTTCAGCATTGTAAATTCTGCATAAACTTTCTAACCCAACAAATTGCTGCTGATCTAAACACGAATTCCACTAATCCGAAAATAATTCCGTATAAATACGTACTCCTCTCAAGATATAGGAGCATAGGTTGTAGACAAAGTTTGACAAAGATGATGAATAATGTGAGTCGGGCTGTCCGGAGCCAGCATGCGCACTTTTGGATTGATGTGTGAGGATCAGTTTCGGTAGCTTCCTATGAAGGAAAATTGATAAATTAAAGTTGTTTAATTTTCTAGTGTTTAGTCCTTAAAAGATGTAAGCATAAAATCAAACATGAAATAAAATTCAGTCAACTGCATACCAAACTAACGGCTGAATAAAGTACAACGGCTATCACAATTAGCCATACGTAATGAAGGGTGAGAGTAAACCATATGAAAATGTAAAAAGGTGTGTGGCCTGAAATTAGTGAATTAAATTTGTAAAAAGGGCAGCTTATATCGAAGGTAAATCTCATTAAATTTGGGAATAATCGGATTTACCTGTTCCTTTCATAATGTCACTAACACTTGGCTCATTTCCAATATTCATATAATATGTAAACATTTGATAAGACGTGTAAAGAATTCCAAATGACTGGAGCATCTACGGATTATACAAATTGGTAATAAATTATAGTAGAAATATCTAAACTTGCAAGGAAATGGGCATACCAACCACATCACAACAACTGATAAATTTAATTTTTCCTTTAAGCCTCCAAGGATTTTCGTCAATCATATCCATTTCAATATTTTAGATGGTGATGATAGATTTCACAAAAACCAATCACGCGAGTATCCCCTCTGATTGGCAGGATTGCTTACAACTTTAGACATCAACCCAAACACTGTCCCTACATTCTTTGTCAGATTTTCAAAATTCAGTTTCACTTCCTGTATATTTTCTTTCGAATTGTCTGCTTTCATGTGCAATTTTTCAATGCTCTCTAATCGACACTCATGATGGAACAAAATGGCTTTCCTGTCAACTGAACCCATTCGGTGAGTTGAGCCATTAGTGTTCTTGCTCTTTATGCGTTGCATTAGCTTCATCTTTACCTCTGGCCTTACTTCCAGACAAATATTGACTTTTGTGTCGATTTTAAAGCCATCAGTTAGTAGGCCATTTAAAGTCTTGCTCTTTATGCGTTGCATTAGCTTCATCTTTACCTCTGGCCTTACTTCCAGACAAATATTGACTTTTGTGTCGATTTTAAAGCCATCAGTTAGTAGGGCATTTACAGCAAAGAGATAAACAGATGGAGATGATTTTCATTGAGATTTTTTCTTGATCTCTACTTCCGTTTGCAGAAGTCTTTCTAGAGAAAATATTTATCAGCGGTGATGTGTATTGACGGTCAAATACCCTCGTGTAGAATTACAAGCTCTTTCTACCAAAATCAGCATTGATGGATGGTGGAATTCTGTTTATCTTTTTAACGGTAATAGTCACGGTGCATAAAAATGATGTAAGATGTGATGAAGAGAAAGGTTAATGATAAAATGCTGCTAAACAAACGAATATCATGAAAGTTCCAATTTCCATTTGCCTCCAAATTTAATGATAAAATGTATTGCATAAAATGATGAATCAAACAAGCTGATAACAATCGGGTAGTGTCAGATATAATTACTTCTGTTGTATCCCTTTTTATCAATCAGTTAATTGCTACGTACTTATCGTATCAATGCTCAGAATTCATTGTCATTACCAAGGGCAGTGTTTTGCATGCTGTCCATCCGTCAACACTGTCATTACAAAAATGGGCAGACAAAAGGCATTCTCCGTTTTGCTCTTACTTTTTGGAAATTTAGTTTTCAATGCAATTGGTAAGGCAATCTAAACATTTACTTTGCTGGTAGAAATATGTTATAAATTAAATATTTCAAAGCATGTAGACTTGTTCTGGAACATAATGCGAACTTCATTGTGTCCGAAGTTGAGGAAGGCTTCACCGGTCCACAACTACCAGAGTATTTATACTAGATGAAATTTTAGTTGAAAACATGCTTATCAAATTATATTATTATAGTTGTCTTCGTGTCGAGAGAAATGAGATTGATGAGCCAATGTACATATCTGAAGGAATACGAGGAAGCTCTTCGAATGAATATGTCAGCGCTAAACTAAATGCTCTTGGAGACTGCATACACTTTTACCTTTTGCTACCGCTCTCCAAGTACCGCTTTGAAAATTGGGAGCCCAGTGTCGAGTCCGAGTTTATATTAGAATGTTCCAACGAAACCATCCAATTTACTCATTTGCTATTAATCAAAGACGAGAATTTGTATGCGCCTAAATTCAACTCGGAAAAGTACAACGGAATTCTAACATACTCCAAAGTACACGGTTACGAACTGAAAATGAACGGATCTGATGATATATCCTCGTCTGGAGTCAAAACAGCAATGCAAGCAGGAATATATATCACCGACTATGATTTTAATGCAAAAAATGCAAACGTAACGTTGGAATGTTCTGGTTCAGGCTGCAATTACTTTAAATTTGAGTGCATTGATAGAGAATTCCATCAAGGTTATCATTTTACAGTGGAGGTCCAACTAAATTTCAAAGCGTTGGTATACAAAGTAGATGATCTGGACAATCAGATACTAACAATGAGCTTAATTGCCAGCGACAGTGTTAAAAGTAGCACTGCAAATTTTAACATTTATGTTAACTTCGAAGATTTAGAAAATCGAGCCGAGCCTCCATCCGAATCCTTACCATCATCCTTTCCAATGATGGCTGTTGGAATCGCTACAGCCGTAACAATGCTTGTACTTGCCGCATGTACAGCAACCTTATCTTATTATGTGATTAGGCATAGAAGAAACAAGAATATTGTTAGGAAGTTGACTGAAGCAGAGATTCGCGAGTTTTTGGAGGGCACAGCTAGCCTAAGTGGAGATCCGGGGAAGAGGTCGGTGGACGTTAATACGCCAATTATGCAGCTGCCGTATAATCGAGCGTTTGAAATTCCTCGTGAAAGGTTAAGAATTGGTAGGATAAAAATAAATTTCTAATACAATGTATGAAATATAGCATAAAATTCTTCATTTGAATTAGACGAAACTACAATTTTGGGAACTGGGGCATTCGGAGTTGTTTGGAAAGTAAATATGTAGTTTACATATGAAATTTTAAAAGCTCCGTTTGAATTTTTATCTACCCCAAATGCAACCAATAACCAATTTATTACTAGGGCTCAGTCGTCTTCAGCAACGGCGACGGGATAACAGTCGCAGTAAAGTCTATAAAAAGGAATGTTGGTGTGCTGTACTTCAAAGCGCTCCTTTCCGAGTTGAAGATTATGGCTTATATTGGAAAGCACCCAAATATAGTAATTAAATATATTATCCGACATAATTTTATCCTCAATCATCGCAATCCCTAAATGTTTAACGATGTTTTTATGGCTTAACACGCTTTGTTATTTTATCCATTTTTAAAGGTCAGTCTGGTCGGGGCTTGTACTCACAACATCCGAAAAAGTATGTGGTGATGATCAAGTTATGATATAGAAATATGTGGATATAAATATCCCACAAAGTAGTAGTAGCTGAGTCGCGAGTAATGTCAGTTTGTTTATGTTTCTGTCACTATTTGCGTAATAATGTTGGCTACATTTTTTAGGAGAAGTTTATATCGCTACTCAATACTGTGCTAATGGAAACTTTCATAATTACCTCAAATATAGGTAAATTGAAATGTAATAAATTCTAAGTCTAGAATGATTTTACAACCAGTTTTAACTGCTAGAAAATTGCATAACAATTTTAGGTTATAAAATATATTTTTTTGTCTGCGAAATCTAGACGGGATCGTTTTACGAATTTAGTTATTGATGGGGAATTGCAATATACAAACACGGCGTGAGATTTTTGAGTTTTATGGCTCGTTTTTCCTGCGATTACATTTTTAATGCAAATTTCCTTGTTCCGTTTTAGCAGAGCATATTCGTATTCACCTCAGGCACCTTTCTTCAAGTCCATTTCTACTATGGATCTTCTTCGATGGGCTACGCAGATTGCAAATGGTATGCAGTATCTGGAAAGTCTTGGAGTACGTTGTAATGATAGCAATGCTGTTAACATTTTTAACACTTTGCAAACAAATATTCTATGCATTTTTTCTGATCAGTATTTGATTTGAGGATGCATCTATTTTTTAAGATTATACATGGAGATTTAGCTACAAGGAATATACTATTGGATACGGATAGAATAGCTAAGATTGCTGATTTTGGGCTTTCCAGGCGACTCATAGACTACTCTAGTGACTATTATACTAAAACTACACAGGTTGAGTGAATAAATCACGTTAGTAATGCTAATCATTTACGAATATTTTGGGTTGAACAGGCACCCCTCCCGTGGTTGTCGAACGCTTGGAACATGGAATGAGACCTAAAAGGCCATGCAATGCAACTTTTTTGCTGTAAGTTTTAGAGTATTTTGTTTACCTGAAAACAACGTCAGCAATGCAAATTATATTTAATTGATGGATTTATGACAATGATAATTACATCCATTTATAGCTACGATATTATGACCGACTGCTGGAATTTAGAGCCACACGATCGCCCTAACATTTTAGATATCAAGCGAGCACTGGAAGATATCACGAATACGACTCTTCGACAGGTAATGTATAAAGAGTGTCTCTTATGTAGTTATTAAAGTCGTAGATTTGACGTAAATTATTTAAATTTTTAATTTTATAGCAAACCGAATCCTCATACATGAGATTCTTAGGAGAGCAACAAGTTATCACACTTTTAAATGAAGATCGGGAGGGATACCTCCTGCCGATTGATCCGGATCGAGTGGATTATGTTGACACCTGAGAGAGAGGTCAACAAATACCTTTCGTTTACCAGATCTTTACACATTATTTAGTCTTTAATTTTAAAATTATGGTTCAAAATAAATAAAAATCTTTACGCACTTTATATGAAATTACTCATCGTTAAATTTATGGCATTAGTTAGATTTTTCTGGAATCATGAAGTAATTTCATGGTCTCATGGGGTTAACCTAAACAATTCACAATGCGAATAATTTGATATTGTGATGATTTAGTAAAATCAAATCACTGTAATGAATCATGATTTGCTGTCACTCAAGTAATTCGTTTCGGACACGCGATTGCCTTTTCTTATCTCATATCAGGTCCGGACCTGATTATTGTCCATAAATGAATGACCAGATTGAAATTTCACGTTTCTGTGCAATCTGACCAATTAATTACTTGGGCAAACCGTATGATCAAGTTTGTCAATTTAGAACACTTATAAAATTGTCAATAACATATTGTCCTTTGAGTCAAGTGCCGAATTCAAAGACTAATAGGCATTACTAGCTGTGATATATTTTATAAGATACGTGTAGTCATATGCACATCATTATTTCCACTTGAAAAATCAGTTTTAGAATCAGAGAAAGCCAATTCCTTCGTGTAATAATGGCGAACGATTATTTAGCAAATTTCACCCGTTTAAAAATTTGTTCAGTTTTTGATGTTAATATTATGAGAAGTGATCTTTAGTCTCAATTTCATCTAGCGTAACAATATTGATCTGATAATATTTAGTATTACAAAACACAATGCAGAGTTATTTTTATAAAATGAAAGATACAAGTAGTATCCTAAAATTATTAACTTTTCTAACAATGAGATTCAAACGCTTGGGAACAGTACAGTGTACGCTGGTCCTACTTTTGCTACTCAACTTCCTCAGTTTGTCAGTTGCTCAGAGTAAGTAGTTTGCAAAAATTGCTTTAAAGAAATGCGTCAATTTGCAACATTCAAAATATTTCATTCATTTCAGATTGCGGAGTTCCTAAAATGGTCGCAGTGAACAAAGACGATGCACTAAAGGAAACATTGGATACAGGACAGCTTTTGACGTGAGTTATTCTATATAATACAATACATTTTGTAGAATAATAGTTTTTAGCAAGCTTTTGTCTGATTTTGAAATTTCTCCAAAAAGGACAATAAAAGTGAGAAACGTGGTTGATATAATAAATGTATATCAACATCCTGCAAATTTTGCCCTTGCAAAATTGATTGAGGATAAAGAATCATTAGAGTTAAGACTAGAAGTGGATGAGCCCCTGTGGCGAGCTGAGTCCAAGAGCTACATTGATAAAACGAGAGCAGCTTGTATTATTGTGACAGTTAAGTTAAAATGTGAAGATGGATTCAGCAAAGATGTGACGTTTGAAATTCCAATTAAAGACGAAAACACACAAGCTCCTAAATTTGAACGGAATAATTATTCAGTGAGCACCGAAGCATGTTTAAGGGATAGGTGTACTCTGGTTTTCGAACAGTGCATAACTGTAATCGATTATGATAGGGATGAAGTAAATGCACAGATGAATTTATGGACGGATTCGCCATGCGTAAAGGTGCATCCAATACAAGTTATGGAAGATCTGGGTTTATACGGTTATCAAATCAAAGTCAAACTGGAGCTATCGGTTGGAGAAAAGTACAACATAAGCAATAATGTCAGTTTCAATCTAATGGCAAATAATGCAGTACCTCATGCGGATGGAATTAATCGAACAGCAAGCACCAAAGTTGACATTACTTTTGTTGAATTACCTAATAGATATAATTCGCCTATATTTGATACTCCAGTTTATTACATTTACGTGTATGATACGTGCTCGAAGCACTTGAAAGTGCATCCTTACGAAATCAAGACATCTTTACCAGGAATCACCGACGATTCTCTAATTACGTACAACGTCACTGGAGGTCATCGCAGAGTTTTGAAAATCAATTCGACTAATGCCGCAGTTCAGCTTGATGACACATTTAATCAAGATGCCATTAGGAATTTGAGCACTAGCGTGCTTCAATTTGACATTGTTGCGGAGCGGTGGAAAAGACATAATGGAAGCATTGGCGTTCGATTAACTTCCGCTAAGGCTAGCTTAATTGTGTTTTTCCCGGAATGGGAATACTATCAGAGTCCAGTCACTGTTAACCCAAAAACATGTAATTTAAACGATTCGAATTAATCTTTCATTAGAAAATCAAGATACTAGATATTATATATGCTTTACAGGCTACCCAGGCCCACCAAAGGACTGCCCTCCATCTACTGAAGACCTACCTACATCTTTTCCAAACACAACTGATACCGTTAATGCCACCACAATTGCTCCAAACATAACGACACTGTTCCCTACATCAGAGGCAACAACAGATATATCATCTTTCAGG
>JAHZMU010000754.1:0-87786 GCA_027743725.1 Rambutsinella grinnellia | reverse complement strand
TTGTCTCTCTTTTCTCGCAATCCTTAAACATTTCCTTTTCCTATTATAAAAATATTTTGTTACGTAAATGTGGCATTTAGACATTTAGCATGGTCACGGATCAAGTTTTTTCTCGGGGGAAATGACAAAAGAGAAACCTTTTGGCGAAACACGACTTTTAATATGCTTATATGCACCTTTTCCCTTAACCCTTTTACTCTACCAATCTAGAAGAGTCAGTCAAGAGGAAAATCATTGAACATGACTAGCTTTCATTGGACTCTATCTGGTGTCGGTGAAAAAAATCAATTTATCATTCCCTCCTCAACTATTTATGCTTGGATCTTTCTTCAAGTTTCCTTTTCAGGAGCTCTCTCTTACGTCACATTTCAATGTTTTCTCTTGCATAAGACATTGTACTCTATCCAGAGGCTATACTATCAGTTTACAATTGATTAAAACAATTCAAGCTATTCCTGGCCTAGAAAATAATTTAGCTGAAAGGGTTCATCTTTTGTTTAGGAATTCCTTGAAATTCTTTCAATCTATCTATTCATTGTTTGGAAAATTGTGCAAAATTGCAAAATAAGATCGTGTCCTTGTTAGAGGGCACGAAGGTTATAGAGCGAAAGCACTTCATATATTTTTCATTAAGTTGTAATTGTTCTGTTCCTATTCGACTTTCTCCCAAGTGGATAGTTTGACGTTTTAAGATTTATATAAGAGTATACCTGACCCCGTAATTTTATCTTGAATGCACATTCTCTTCTCGGATGAATAAATGTGTTTATTTTAAGCAAAATTATGTTTACTCACATGACCCCAACAAGCTGCAGCATGAATTGGTTGCCAAAAGTCCTTGTCTTGAACGTCTGTTGCTGCATGATTATCAAGGAGAAACTCGGCAACACGATAGTATCCATTAGCTGATGCGATGTGGAGCTGAAAAGAGAGACAAAAAAGCAATTCATTTTCTAAAAACTAAACAATAGCACAATAATTTACTCTTTTGAGCTGGCGGAAGAGGGAGAAAAATGTAAATTCATGTATACATGTTTCTTTCTTTAGAGCGCGGCCTACGATAATAACTGGCCTGCTCAGTTCACCATAAGTTTGTTTCATCTTTTGGTTGAAATGTGCTAAACCAAACTGCCGAATACGCTCAAATGAGACAATTTGAGAATTTTTTCAAAGCCGCATTAGCCTGTAACAAAGTAAGGTTAAAAGTTATACGAGGAAATAAATTAACTGTCGGTCTGATGTCCTTCTCCGTAATATTTGATACGCAAGTGTTGCTTTCTCCACAACACATAAATATTTTAATTCTGCTTAAAAGAAAATAAAGGGCAAACAAAACCAATAACTTTAAAAATATGAATTGTTAATATATACCGTGGCCTCCGTATTCTGGCCTGCTCAGTTCACCATAAGTTTCTTTCATCTTTTGGTTAAAATATGTTAAACCAAACTGCCGACTACGCTCAAATGAGACAATTTGAGAATTTTTAGTAGGGTGGTGGGATAGGAAAAATGCATTGCATTTCATGAAAATTGACAGAAAAAAGCAAAACTCTAAAAGATAGTAAAATTTTTAAGCACACAACCACCCATTATATATGAATAAAATAATTCTCTATTTGTCAATGCCATTTTCAAGCCACTTGGTTTTAGTAGATTTCTGTCACTAATTTAATTTAGTAAATATCTTTGAGTGACTCCCTTCACCACTGTAGTAAACTAGTCCCCATACGTCTCGCCATCTAGCAGAGAGTTGGAGCGTCGGGGATGAAAGAACCGCTACATACAAAGTTGGTAAACTGAGCAGGCCAGTTATTATCGTAGGCCGCGCTGTGACAAAATGCATGACGTCTTTTACACCCGAGATACACAAATGCAAACAAGCGAGGTGACAACTTTGTTCCCTTTCCAAGCGTATATAACAGGACTAGCGAAAAACAAGTTTGTACTGATCTCTCTCTCTCTTTTTCTGTGTATATTTTGACTTGTATAGATTTGAGATGAATATTATATCGACATACGATATGAGATGACATACAGAAGGTAGAAGGAAGTAAGTACAACTTCCTCGACACGACATGCCACACACATTCGTATATTTTTGCATTGATCAAATATGAGGCGAGAGTCAACAAGCTTTATGAAGAGTGTGCTTTTTGCTCTTTCTAATGAATTCCATTTTGTAATGCACCATTACACTTGTCCCTTTGAAGTCTTCTCTTTAAAATCCCTTTCAACTTTGTCACTTTCTCTATTTGCGAAAAGAGTAAACTTGAGAAGGCTGGGAGCATTCCCTCAAGGATGGAAATTGGTATATCGAGCAGCTCGATTCGAGTTCTGGTCAAAATCCTTTGTAGTCATCGAGAAGCGCAATAGCATACTAAAAAGCACGCTTCTGGTTCGATCAGAGTCAAAGTTCATAATCTTTTGTGTATGGGCTATGGACAAAGCTCTTCTCATAGAAAGAAACAAGCCGTATGATTGTCTTTTTTTGCCAATGATTTAAAGCTTTTAGGTACAGTGTTGTGCATAAGAAACAGCAATTCCAAGACCTTCGTCAATGACATTTGACATTGATACAGAGCTCCCGAGTAATTAATATTATAAGACGAAAAAAGGTCATGAAGGCTTCAACTAAAATAATACATTTTTTTATTATTTATTAAATTAATTAACTTTTACGACTATGATAGTAGCCACATGCCTATGTCCTGCCATTTGCTATTTGCACTCTGGTGGGAACCAGATTTATTCAGTGTTTGAATGGGATCAAACTCGCAATTAGTTTGATGGCTTTTTCTCGCCCAAATACATAAAACCATAAGTGTGGGTTGACTCATTTAGAAAATATTTAAAGAGATGAAATTGGAATCAGGAGGAAACTAGTATATTTCGCTGATGATATGATCCCACAAAACTTGTTTACTTTTACTCATCAAAATATTTATTGCTTAATACCAATGCGTTCTGCTTACATCAGCATCTCCAAAATGTGTATGAAAGCTTGCAAATATTTTTTGCAAAGGAATAAATCAACTCATGCAAAAGAGAAAAGGAGCAACAACAGCCGCCTCTCAGCCTAGGACTAAAGCTGAAAGCCTGGAAATAGAGTTTGACATCACTTACTTCTTGGTTCCATGCACACGCTCAGGCCTTGGGGAGAGCTCCTTAAGGCAGAAAGTTTGTTTAAATAAAAGCTCTGTATAATATATCTTAGAAGCACTCCATTTCTCTCATGCCAATTGGTAAGGAAATTATAAATGGGATAAAATCATTTCCCTTCGAACCCACATCTAAATTGTGTGCAAAGCTTGACGACCACCGGCCCGTCAATAATTCTCAAGGCCGGCTCAAGACATGCATAAGCAGGGACCTATAAGTAGAGCTTTTCTTATACCATTTTAATATCCGAAGGTTATCCATTCCAAAATTAAAAACCTAGCAGCAAATAACACACACACACACATGCTATTCCAAATTATAAAACGTTACCTAAAGCCATCATCCTTCTAAAAAAAACTCTTGCATTTTTAACGGTCTGGAACTAGCCATTCATGACAACAGACTTTACGTCACTCACTTTGTCAAGAGATAAAACGTGCATAAATCCAATTTTCCTGAATCACATGCTTTTCTCCAGTCTTGCAATGCCCTTCTCCATAATCAAGTCCGACTCCAGCAGCTCTTTACTATTTAATTAGTATGCTTTCCACTTAAGTACTCCAAAAAAATGTTTACTACTCCATCCATTTTCCCAAATCATGCACTGCTTTCCTCTACATCACGTCAACCTCATTCTCATCAGCCCTTTTCTCTTAAATTACTGATCGATCGATTAGCCAAATGCCACTAACCTGTCCATTTTTCTTTTTACCATTTTACCTCTCTACACAAAAAAAAATCCAAACCGATCATCATCAATCAAATATGGTATTTGGACACGCTTCACCAGCCCGATTTTTCTTAAGCGTTTCTCATACCCAAAAAAAAGATGCATACATTTTCATTCTTTTCCTCATCACCCATTTCCTCGCAAATATTTTTATGTGTGTGGCAAAATGCAAGATTGCAAAACGCTTTCTCAAATGCACCAAGTGAAACTTTGTATGAAAAACCTTTCATTCTCTTTCCTATGAACTAGCCTTTGGTGGGCAACCGTAAACCGCAATATCATCCTCGTAATCATATCAAAATATTAATCCAATTGTCATTTTTTTAGCGATAAAATCCCATTTTCCCTACCCAACACGTTGCTCTTCTCTCTCTCAGGCAACGGTGTGGTCACACTTGTTTCCTATCAGAGAGCAACGCATAAACATATTAACAAAAGGGTGCATGTCTTCCGTTAAAAAAAACTCCCTTATAATCATGTCCCGTTGTTTAGTCCTATGGATTCCTTTGAGAGAATGGCAAAATCAGCGCACATTTTATCCTCTACATTTTAAAAAAGCGAGCAAGCTTGTGTGAAACTCGCTTTCGGCTATGAGACAGACACGACAAGAGAATCTCTCACAAAAATGACGCGTAACAATGTTCACGACAGTGCTAAAATGACAGCTAAATCTTAGTCCGCCTAGGCTTCATATAATTTTCTATGTCTGCGTCTACTCGTGCGGGGCTACAAGCCAAGCTAGATTTAAGCAACGCCTCTGATAAAAAAAGCGAACAATAAAAAATAGCAGTACTCCTTGAGCTGTCTCAAGTCTCTATCCTACAATGCTTTAGAGAGTGACTAGTCCCCTATCCTTGTAATGTATTAGGGCTGCATGCGTAATCAAAGTAGAAAGTGTGGAAAGGATAGGCGAAAATTGATGCGGGTACACGGCAGGGTTTACCGTTCACAATTTTTGGTCGGTTGTAATACCTTCCCATGTATTAGAAGAGATGAGGTTTAATATAGGAGGGGATGGGGAAATGATTTGGTGTGAGATTAGATGGGTAAGAGTAAGTGTGGAAAGGTATGGGATAGTTTGTATGGATAGGGTAGGGAGAGGGCGACTTTGATATTTTCTCCGTACCTCGTAATGTTAAAGAGGTGTTGGAGGAGTGCAAAGTTGTTAGCATGGATAGGTATGGGAAAGGAAGAGAGAGAAGAAGTGGAAAACTCTCTACCTTTTCCTCTCCGACCACCAAGAGCTTTCGTATAACTCGCCAGAGTCTCTTGTGCACTAGTAGTGGATGGCTACAGCGTTTTTAATTATGTGTCAATAATTATTTTATTGGAGGGGGAAAATTGGTTTGTTAAATTGTTAGGGTAACGGCGCAAAGATTAGGCTTGACCTTTGACAGAGGCTCTAGTAATTTAATAGTTTGTGCCACTCCCAAGAGTGAAGTCCGTGGGGGTTGTTGAAGTTGAATCGGTGAGAAATTTTCGAGTGTTTTTTTTTGAGGAAATTTTGGGGACTTGAAGGGGCGGAGAATCAGGATTGGCTGGAGGTGACTTTTGGAGTGAAAAAGCGGTTACTAATTTCTCTCTCTCTAGACTTTCCAATCGGAGTTGGTGCTGATCAACGGTGAAAAAATGGGGGATGCTGATAAGCTGAATATTGATAACATCATCGCGAGACTTCTAGAAGGTAAGGGGGACTTTGAAGATGTGGAGGTTTTTTAGAGGTTAAGTAAAAGTTCAAGGAACAGGTCATTTACATTTGATGGTGGATAGTTTCTTTTTGGTGGAACCGATTCTGAGAATAGCGGTTATATTTGGCAGTTGTAAAATTCCATTGTGTTGGAATACTGATGAATCGGGCATTTAGAGGTTATTTTATTGAACTCGGGTAACTTTTCTTATTAAGATTTTCGTCAGGTCAACGTTTTCATTTCTTGGATTTTAGTCATTAAAAAGTCGTTGAACGACTGTCGTTCTTAAAGGGCATGCAGACGTGGAATTTAAATAGTTAGCTATTCGTAAATTTAAAAGAAAAAAATTATTTTGGACTAGCCATTCTCATGTTTTCACGTGGTTAATGTTTAATAACGTTACCCGCTTCGTATATAATCATTAGGAGTACGTTTAGGATTTAAAGTCACACGGGTTACTGGCACCATTAAACTCGATTCTTTTTATGTTTAATGTTTAGAATTATTAATTTTAATGGTTAACAAAAACGATATGCTCGTGTCATAATGTCATAATTAGAGCGGCGTGCCACACCACACACCATTTGCATCTATAACGTGTCGAAGGAGACTAATTTTAATTACCGTTTAAGTATGATTCAATTACCAATTAATGATAGGAAAGACTTGAGCATGGAGCGTAGCATAAGTTGGAGATAATTCAATTTCCTTTCAATTACCACGAAATCTATCGCGAGCAAGACCTACGACTTGCACACGTTAAGCCATTAAAGAATAAGTATTGGAATTGAATTACAAAAGATTGAATTACATACGATTAATAGAATTACTACTTTGACTTTGCTTTGAACGCGTAATTTGACACAGTCATAATAAGATTGGCCGTGACCTGAGTCTCGTGTAGTAAATGATAATGGGGAATGATGACAAAACTTGTAGGCTAGACGAGAAAGAGAGAAGAAGAGCAATTAGCATTGTTTGGTTTTAATGATGGTGTTCGGTTTCGCTTTTGAATCGGCTTTGACAGTGTCATAAAAACTCTTTTAGAGTTGAATTTTGAAATTGAATGTATCGATCGATAAAATTGGAGCAATCCTCATTCCAGTCTTTCCCAAAGAGAAAGTTCCAA
Organism: Rambutsinella grinnellia; assembly: GCA_027743725.1. Classification (NCBI taxonomy): domain Eukaryota; kingdom Metazoa; phylum Arthropoda; class Collembola; order Entomobryomorpha; family Entomobryidae; genus Rambutsinella; species Rambutsinella grinnellia. Next base: position 81,080 of record JAHZMU010000754.1, on the reverse strand, counting down.
TCTCAAATTGTTTTGTATCCCTTGACCCCAAAATAAAGGTATCGTGATATAGAAAATCTGGAATTTATCTCGTGGAAGAGAATTTTTTTTTGCAAGTTTATGAATTAGTAAATAATAAATAAGAGCGGAACGGCATTTCGTAATTCATATTGTTACTCGACTTGATAAGCTCTCTCGGCCCGTTTATTATCAGCTTCTGATTCATAATCTTTTTTTGCAGAAGGCTATCGATCCGATCCCATTTGCTTCTGTGTATAGCTCACGTGTGGTAAAAGCGGTGTTGAATTTGAGAGATGGAGAAAATATTGCTTATTATTTTGTATGGGGTATAAAGTCAAGGTCATGAATCATGAAAAGAGCAGGAGAGAGAGAGAGAGAGAGGTGTTAATTCGGCTTTAACTACATTTACGACGACAGCGAAGCGTCCCATTTACTAAGTTATTGCTCATTCTATCTCTCTGACTAAATAATTATTGCTGACGGGACATAAGCATTGGCCGAGTGTTTGATAATCCAGGGCATAATCGGCAAGAGTGATATGTCTATCCTCTACTTAATTGAGAGGGACATTAATCAGTTGGTAGTCATTTTATTAGGGAATGTGTAGGGATAAACTTGTTGCTATTGAATAAGGGCGGTAGTTTTGTGGGAGTAATTTCTGCAATTTAGGTATAAAGTTAAAAGAAATTTTGTCATTTTGACATTCACCATTGTTCATAGATTGAAGGAAACTTCACTTCATGCTTTGATTAGGTATAGGCTTTGTACTTTTATGGGAAGTTACGCTAAATTTAAATAATGACATTTTGTGAAATTCTAGTGAGGGGTTCCAGACCAGGAAAAAATGTCCAACTGACGGAGACTGAGATCCGAAACCTGTGCTTAAAATGCAGGGAGATTTTCTTGTCTCAACCGATCCTGCTTGAGTTGGAGGCTCCTCTGAAAATTTGCGGTAAGTGATGAATGGATTATACTGAAGAGATGAAACTGAAACGGTTTTGGATTAATTGAGGTTTAATGAAACTTTCTGCTTGGGAGGTTTTAGTTGATAGGGAAATGTAATTTTGTATTTCTTAGAACTGGTTGTCGAGTCGATTTGACTTTAACGACAATTTATGAAGTTGCTGGTATAGGTAGCTTAAGTAGTGATGATAACCAATTTATTTATTATTTTTTAGGTAAACGTCGTTACAACATCAAATTGTGGAAGACCTTTACCGATTGCTTCAACTGTCTTCCCGTAGCGGCTATCGTGGATGAGAAAATATTCTGTTGTCATGGAGGGCTGAGCCCTGATCTTCAGTCAATGGAACAGATAAGGAGAATCATGCGTCCAACAGATGTTCCCGATCAGGGACTGCTTTGTGACTTGTTGTGGTAAGTTTAAAAAAAATATTATATAAAACGTCCTTGTCTTACAAATTGGTTTTTATTTTAAAATTTACCATTTTGTGTTATGCACTTTAGGTCTGATCCGGATAAAGACACAATGGGGTGGGGAGAGAATGACCGAGGTGTTAGTTTCACCTTTGGAGCCGAAGTCGTGGCCAAATTTCTTCACAAGCATGATTTCGATTTGATATGTCGCGCTCACCAGGTAAGTTCTTGAATAAATCAAATGAATAATAATTTACGACGACGTTGGGTAAGTCGAAAACTTAAACTATTAATTTGTTTAGGTGGTGGAGGACGGGTACGAATTCTTTGCGAAGCGACAGCTTGTCACTCTCTTCTCTGCTCCTAACTATTGTGGCGAATTTGACAACGCAGGAGCTATGATGAGTGTCGACGAAACTTTAATGTGCTCGTTCCAGATCCTGAAGGTGAGGGTTTTTGCTATTGTAACTGATTTCATTTCACTAAAAATATCATTTGCAATTGACTTTGTAATGTTGCAAATATCATTTAGCTTTAATGGTGTAAAGATCATTAGCACTGAGTTCTGTTAGGTCATTTATTTAATTGCTACTTTTTTATTTTCTTTTTGCAGCCGGCTGACAAAAAGAAAAACTTTGCGTATGGGAGTCTGAATTCAAGTCGGCCTGTAACACCTCCCCGTGGCGCCAACACGAAAAATAAGAAAAAATAAGTGATAGATGTTAGGCTAGAATCTCTTTGATCAAGAAATCAAAGTAATTTACCACATAAAACTATTATGTATCTTACTGTAAATGAACTCTTTTCCTTTTCCTTATTCTCTTAAATATGTACATGAACTTTTATTCTCTGAGTTCTTTCTTTCTTTGTTCTACATGAACTCTAAAACGTGGTACTCCACAGTGTAGGTTTAGTGCGAAACAATTTGTTTGTTTACAAATTAATATTATATGGCGTGGCGTTATTGTCATGTCTTTACATTTCTGTTCTCGTGTTTTTGTTTCATTCAGAGAGGTTTGAACTGTACTATCTCTGCTGTTCGTAATTCGTATTGATTTAATATTCTCCATTTATTAACAGATACTGTTACTGATAACTTAAGTATTTTCTCTCTGATGGATTATTGTCACGTGTTTGAATTAACAAAGCCAAGGTGGTGGCATCAGTTAACTATGATTTTTCCTTTCTGCGTTACTATTAATTATAAAAGATTACTACAAAAAAAAAGAGAAACACAAACAATTCCAGACGATTGAATTTAAATACAAACATGTAATAAATAATTTTTAAAAGAATTTTGAGGAATTGAGACTCGGAAATATGATAAGTCGACTGAGGCTTGTCTGATTTCGTGTACACTTAGACAATTAACTACTATACATTAACACTGATTGGAATACGAATCTTAAAGAATGATGTAAGTAATGTAATAATTTATGAACCTTTTTGTGCGTGTGTCAGACTAAATGCGAGTTAGCAAGTTAATTGAAGTATAAATCTGTACCTAAGCTAAGTGTGTAAGAGAATGGTAAGAAGTAAGCTATTAGGGCGACAAGAGAATTGATGATCCTTAACTATTGTAAGAAAAGTCAGGTCAGACTCGACTACTAAATACTTAACTATGTATGTGGCTAATTGACTATTCTCTAAGTAGTTGTTAAGAGTGGAGACCGACTTGCATCATAAGCTTGAATGAATTTACACGGTTTACAAAAAACGGATTAATATGAGTGCTTATGCTGCAAGTCGGAGGGCCCTAGTTTTAACCTTATCTTAGCGTGTAAGTACTTTTGATTGTGAGTTCATTAATTTTGAATGATGGATTTGATATAAAAGTAATGTCAGTGAGATGTACAACTGGAGTTTTTATTCATTTTCAACGACTAGCATAAGCTTCGCATAAATTACACTTTAAACATAGTCCATTTAAAGGACTCCATTAACAATAACATTGTACTTTAAACAGACACTATAATTACATAAAAATTACATGTTGCATTACATTAGACTTAAACTACAACTCGGGTACCTCATGAAGTAGTTAACAACAAAAATTTGAACCCTTAATCTTCATACCTTCTGAGTACTTTTCTGAGCAAGTTCCTAATTCTCCTCGTCGCTATCTGGACATATAACGATATCATGGCCAGGAATTGTCTTTAGGTATTCCTCCTCCGTCATCCTTGGAGCGTTCAGTAACCTTTGTATAGATTTGTAAGCGTTTGATTTATTTCTTGCGGCCATCCTTTCAACTTCTTGAGTAATGTTGATAACCGGGGGAGGTGGAGTTGGAGGATTGGTAGTCTCAACTCTTTCATTAAAAGAAGTCAATTGAGCAGGTGGAGATTCGGTTCTTCGGAGCCGCTTCGATGGTCGTTGAGCACCTTCACTAATTTCATTTTCTAAGGAGACTGTGTTCACATGACGGCGATTCATTTCCTGAGTCATAGACCTAGACCTGCTCCCTGATGCAACAGATGATGTCTGAGAAGTGACATTGCTGATCCTACCATTCGTGCCGGAACACTGAGGCTCGCTTCCGTTTTGTGGGGTGTTTGCAAATGCAAATGGGTCCGTCTCAGACAATTTCGTGGCCATGCATAGCCTTCCTTCAAACATATCTGTTTTGACTACAATTATCACTGGCCTGAAACGTAAAAATGAAATCACTGTATGATCTAAAGCCTTTCAATAAAGTATCTGAGAATCTGATAAGTAGCAGTTGTTGATTTCATGTAACTTACTCTAATGGCGTCTGAAAGTGTATTGAAATTGGAAGCTTAAGTTGCTCAGCAAGAGTAGTGAAGATTTTGAACTCCCGAAAACCAAACGTCAAGTCAATAGAGAAGCTATTTGGAATCTCGTAATCGATGAAATCGAACGACGTGAGATTATACTCCGTGACAACTGATCCCTCTACAAATAAAAATTAGTAACAAAATATAGTCCCAGCTACAGAAAATGTGTAGTTAAACTTGTAATGCAATCTTACCCTTCCTAGCAACATCCGTGACAATATTACGAAGCGTTACTTTTTGATCCTGGATTTTCAGATTAATATCCGTAAGTCCCTTGACATGTCCAAAGTTTGAAAGACAATTTGACAACACCTTTGCATCAGCTTTCAGACAATTTGGACGGCTGTACGGGTCCGAATCAAAGAGCATCTCTTCCGAGTTTGCATTTGCTCCCAATCTGTAAGTCGTTAGAACCTCCGACTTCCCCTCCGATGTTATAGTTATATAATCCTCGTTCGGGTTGTAGTTAATTGTTGAAGATACATAACTTTTGGCAACTTTCTGACTCTTGTAAGGCTTCAGGATGATTTTCCCTGGTAAGGACACCTTCTCCGGTTCATCACTGGTCATGACATAACTACATACGAAAAATTATTATACTTTGGCCCATAATACGAACATTTATCCAATTACTACTGATAACTCATACCTGTCGAAAAATGGCTTGAAGAACAAAAATGTCGCGAACGTTGTCTGTGACAAATTACAGGTGTACAATGTGAAGATGTCGTCACTAAAGTCCAAGTGAATCTCATCATCGCCAACTGTGGTAAGACTGTGGATCGCTCGGCACCAAGCTAAAATCATTCAAGTGATTACCCTCATGATTATCCATTATCTTAATTACATATTCAATATTAAAAATGTCAATTTTCTTCTCTTACTCCCGAGGTTGGCATTTCCCACCGCACACTTCATACTTTCACCAAACGTGGCTCACACTTTAAACAATAATTAACTTAATTCAAACAAACACTTGTTTAAAATTAACTGACAACAAACTTCAACTAATTTAATTAAAGAAAAATGTGTCAATCGCAGCAGAGCAGATCCAATTCCATTGTTTACCATCACTTTTTACAACCGGGATTTCAATCTTGTTTTGTTCGCGCCCACACTTTTCTCTATGCTTAATGTCAAATGCATTGATTGTAGATTGAAGGCAAGTTTCTTTGCAGAGCGGAGCAAATATTTGAGGGAGCGATGCTTCATGAGAATGTCTGTAAACTCTTGTCTTTTAATAAATTTCTTTAATTATGCTATTGTATTCATTCTAACTTATTAACCAGCAGATGATAATCTAGATGAAATCCTATTAGTAAAATAAGTAGCTCCAGAACAGAGATGTTATTTTTTTAAAGTCGTAAGAACCTTTTATTCAAACAATACAGAAAAGTTAAAATTTCATTCTATGCGGGAACTGCCCCGACCTCAAACAGAAAGGAGATGCCAAGTACTTAAGGAAGAGCTTCTTCTCGGCGCCACTCTTCACCAGGCTCATGATTTGCTTGTCGATTTCGCCCTAGAAATAAAATTACATGTTGTTAGGAAACCCCTTCCAATCAAAATCGATCTAAAAACAAGTGTAATGGATATGTAATAATTACCTGATCTTTCTTCCTCTCAGCGCTGACAACGTACTTGGTCTTAGCGGCTGCAAAAATCTCTCCTTCTTGCTGTTGACGTTGCTTCCTGGAGTTGCCCTTATTACGACGGAAGTAGGAATCGTTGAGGGTATCGGGGATCTTGACCTTTGAGACGTCAAGGCGCGTAGATGTAGCAATCACATACTGTTGATTGACGCGACGAAGTGGGACTCCGTTGATTTTGAATGGGCCTAATCAAAAGCAAAAAAAAACATTTGAGCATTGCAATCATACTTCCACGTGGCCAAAATGACAATTTAATAAATTAATAACGCACCAGTCACAAGGAGGAGACCAGAATCCAACTGCTTCAACAGAACAACGCGCTTTCCGGCATGTACTCCAGCAACAAGGATCAAGACAGTGCCTGGCTTCAAGGACCCACGAAGCCTAGAACGACGGACAATACCGGTTCGCTTGATCACACGACGAACCTTACCAACAGCAGTTGGGTGGTACTGCTTCGACTTCTTCTTTTGCACCAAACGCTTCTGTCCGTTTTGGGCTCCACCGATTGGCTTCTCAACGTAGACGGGCTTCTTCACAACAGCCTATAAATCCAACAAAATTACCATTAGCTAACACATCGAAATTAAAAACATCCCATTTCCATTTAAAAATCTCCCAAATTAATATGTATTAAACTGCGCTTCACCTTAGGAGCCGTCTTCAAAGTCCTCTTGACAAACAAACCCTTCTTATGGTACATCTTTGATCGCCCGAAACGGTGAATTCCTGGCGTCAACACGGGGTTCTTGTGACCCGCTCGTGGCTTCTTACTCGGCATATCGACAGCTTTAATTACCTGCAATTAACAAAGAAACCATTAACAATTAACTCTCAACACGTCCAACCACTTCCAAAAAAATAACCACTTTATCCTTAACGCCAACTTTTGAATTTTTTCATAATTATCTATCCTCCCCAAATAATCAAAATCCCCTTCCACCCCTACTACTTCCCATGTTCATTGTTATCTTACAGTTTAACTACCAACTTCCAAACGTTTAAAATCTGTCAATTCCACAACCTATTTCCAATTCACCTCCCGAATCCACCTCAATCCCCTCAACCCTTTCACAAGCCTCCACCCCAATGACTACCCACCTTGTAATAAATCACTCCCTTAATTAAACCTTTTTAATTAATCAACTTACAATTTTCTAATTACGAAATCCAACAACCGATCCTCACTCTCTGGATGGTTCATAGAAGATGGTAAGAGGAGCTGAATGAAGCCGACTGCTCTCCTCAACACTGCTATGTACGGCGTGCTTCAATCTTTCAGGCTACCCTCGCCCGTATCAGTTTACCTCAATCGAGTTGAATGAATGCTTTTATATATGAAAAAGTGCCGAGCTGGGATGGGATGGGAAGTGGTTTCTTCACTGCAGCTTCAGCTCTTTCTTTCTCTCTACCCACAACGTTCAGTAGAGAAATGAAGGTGTTCAATTGCTTCGTATTTAGTCCGCTAGATGGAGACAAAATTGGACTTTGTTCATGGCTTGTTTGGAGAAATGCTCAGGGTCTCTATGAGCCCCGAATGGGAGGCGGAACTTTGGATTTGAAACTGTTTATACTGTCATTAAACAGATGAGTTTGTTGACATTTAAATAGAGTTAATTGTAATTAACTAGTAATCAGTTTAAGATTTAAGTAGGCAGTTTAAATTGAAGAAGGTATGAAATTTTAGGGGGAAAGGAAAAATTGAGTGTCGACAGGGTTAGTGAGGGGGTGGTTGACGCCCACTTTTCATTGTGATTGACAATTGAGGATTAATTAATTTAAGGAAATGAGTTCGTTTAACGTGACCGAGAACGAGGCGAGGAGACCTATGAACTCCATTGTGGATTTGGAGATTATCCAGAAGCTGGCGCAGAAGGACCTTATAGCGTTGTTTCAGAAGTGTCAGGGAGATAAGGTATGAAAATGTGAATGGTAGCGTTTGATGGTTACTGATTAAATCAGTCTGATTTTGTTATGTTTAGGCGATAGTTTGGGACAGGACGCTTGCAAACGCTATGAATCTAATTGCTTCCCCGAAGGTCCTTAAAGAACATGGGATAACGAGAATGCTTCAGCTAGACAGCGACATGGTTTTGCCACATGACATTCCGGAAACTGTGTTATTCATTTGTCGCCCACTAGTCAGCCTGATGCCTGCGGTTGAAACGTGTATAAGGAATGATGAGAGGGCGAGAAGAAGAAGGAAGTTTCACCTTATCTTTTTGCCTAGAACTTCAAAACTTTGTGAAAAGTATTTAGAGGTGAATACTTCATAATATGTACATGCCGGCCAGGAATATGTGACAAAGGTTATAATGTTATGATACTGATATTTTTTAGGACGAAGGACTCATGTTGTCAATAGCATCGATTGATGACCTTCCAATATTTCTATTTCCACTGGATAAAGATGTCCTTACTTTGGAGCTGGACACTGCCTTCAAGGATTATCATGTAGATATGGATCCTACTGGAATGCATCATATTGCGAAGGCGTTAGTCTCACTCCAAAAGAGGTATGGAGCGCCGAGCAAAGTGTTTGGAAAGGGAACGGCTGCTAGTTACGTGTACAACTTGATGCAAAATATAAAACAAGAGTCTGGAAACTTTAAACCGCAGGTTGATTACCACACCACCAGGAATTTAGAAGGCTTAAAATTATTTAAACTGTGGGATTAAAATGTATTTGATTAATTTGAAGGTTTCCGGAATCGGTATGGACTACATGATACTTATCGACAGACAAATTGATCCCCTTTCTCCACTTGTAACTCAGCTTACATACGAAGGACTTATTGATGAGTTCTTTGGGATATCAAATAGTAAGTGTGTCAAGAGATTTAGTTGCTCCATATTAAAATGAAATAATATGATAAAGTGATGAAGTATGTGTCTATAAACATAAATGTTTCACTCATTAGATCAAGTTAAATTGCCTGAAGACAAATTTGGAGAAACAAAAGTCTTTATGCTGAACTCTGGCGAAGAATTGTACTCTGAATTAAGGGACAAAAATTTCAGCGCAATTGGAGGCATCCTAAGGTCCAAGACATCAGAAATTCAAGAAATTATGAAGCAAAAAGAGAAGGGCAACATGTCCGTGGGTGAAATGAAACGACTTGTACAGAATCTTCCTGCCATACAAGCCCTTAAACAATCATTATCTACTCGTAAGTTTCATGTTTTAAAATTATGGAATTATTCTGTAATTCTGAAATTGTTAGAAAAAACTGATTATTGTCACTTGTGATAGATACGTCAATCGCTGAGCTTATCAAAGCCAAAACGGAGACGGACGAGTTCCTTAGTAGCCTTGAATGTGAACAGGAGTTACTGAGTGGAATGGGCACGGAAAAAATTAATTCGCATATAGAAACGTTGTGTGGAAAGAAAGCTTCGTTGAACACCGTTTTACGACTTTTGCTGATTCAAAGTGAGTTGGCATTTTACTCTTATGACTTAATCCAATGATGGCACAATAAGATGCAAATATTTTTCACTGATAGGCATAACAAGTGGAGGTCTAAAAGCCAACATTTTGCAGCACTACCAGAGGCTAATCGTACAAAATTATGGATTTCAGCATATTCTTACACTTCAAAGACTTTACTCGATGGGGTTGCTTCGACTTCAGGTAATTGTAGAATTTATAAAGCTCTCATCTCGTATTTTCATGTTTTAAAGAAGTATTCTGAAATGGAATAATCCACAGGGAGGAAGTCGTTACACAACCATAAGGAGAGCGTTAAACCTAACGGTCTGTGATGTCTCGGAAATCAATCCAACTGATTTTGCCTACGTTCATAGCATGTAAATCATTTAGAACTTTCGTAAAAATAATTTAAATGTCTTGATTGTTAAAAATGTAATAATATTGTTTTTAGATATGCCCCGTTGAGCATAAGACTAATACAACATAGACTAAAGCCTTCCCTTTGGAACAACCTAAAGGACTCCCTTTTATCTCTTTTGCCTGGTCCTACTGTTGATGAAGATACAGAAATTCCCGTAGGGCTGATAAGCGGAAAGAGAGTCCCAAAGTTTACCGTTGTCGTGTTTATTGGCGGATGCACCTTCGCAGAAATCTCTGCCCTTCGATTTCTATCCCAACAGGATGATGAAAGTAAGCCTATGAGTAACCTTTAATAATTCTAAAAATACATCAAGAAGTTTTATATGAATGTTGATTTTAAACTTTAGGAGAATTCCTTGTCGTAACTTCAAAAATAATCAACGGAAATACATTCCTAAACTCGCTAAAATACAACTTATGAAACTTTTATGAACATGATGTTTTAAATCCAGATCTTAGCTCGTGATAAATTTTACCAAAAAAATGTTCATTTTTAATAAATATTAAAATTTTAAAATAAGTTATGCTTCTTGCTACAATTTAAAATTTTGACACAACTTTATTTCCAATAAGAATCCAATTACATAAATTACAATCTAATTCCTTATCGTTTCATCTACACTAAACTAGCATTACTAACTATAAGTTTGTACTACAGTTAACATTTGGGGTTTCAGTATAAGATAAAATAATAATAGTATTGGTAAATCTGAAGGATTGTTACTATGCACTAAACAAATGTCATCATATCCTAATAACTAATTATTACATAAGTATTCTTGCCGTTACACTACAAAGTTGACTTAATTCATCAGACTTTTAGGTTCCTTGTACTTCATGTTCCCTCTGAGCACCTCCGAGCTTAAGTTTATAGTTTCAGTTTCATTAAGTAAATTACATCTAGTATTAAGATTCAAAACACTCGACAATTTAAAACCTCAAAGCTAAAAATTCATTCTATGACTAATAACGCTAAATGTATAGTTTCAGTTTGCTTAACTAAATTACATCCAGTATTAAAAACACTCGAAAATGTAAAACATAAAATTAATGACACTTTGCAAATTACTCTTTTTACATATAAATAGTTATTAGCTACATACTAAGTTTACAATATTAGTTACCATTTAATTTAACTACGTCACTTCAATCTAAATATTCCATTTTCCAAAATTTCAGAACACAACAAACTAATCTTCTCACACCATGTTGCCATTACCATTGTCGCCGTTACCATTGTTGCCGTTACCGTTGTTACCGTTGTTACCGTATGGTGCATGGAAATGGCATTCGCACTTCGGATAACCTTGAAGCTCTTGATATTCTCTAGCATCCTCTGACCAATATGCAGCATTGCTTCCATCTTGAGATCCCTGGGATTGGGATGAACCGCCCAAGTCATTAACCAGATCTGGTGACCGTTGCCAGTAGCTGGAACGCTGCAGGGAGTACAAGTTGTTAGAAGCCTCGTTCATTGCCACAACCTCCCGCGAAGCGTTGAGAGAGACCGGTTGTTGCAGCATTCCGATTTCAATTCTCTCGAATGCCTGGCTACCTTGAGCCATATTCTGTCGAATAAAATAAAAAAGAATTAGTGTCTGTCTCGCTTAAAATTAGATAAATTAAACATGGCTTTAAACAGTTTGGACGAAATGTATGCACGGAATTCGTGTTACATTCCCTTCAAACTGGTTTTGGTAAGACTAAAGTACTTACCCCGCTAATTCCAACTTGGCCGTTGCTTCCCTGAGTGCTGTCCATTGATTCCATTGTATCCTGCGAGGATAACCCAAACACCCCAGAATCCTCAGTTACCATCTCATCAGAGCTTGCCGGTGATGGTGATGGCGCTGGTCCAGTGAACACGTTCAAGCCACGTTGAGTGAACGAATACGAATTATACTCTGTAGTCGGCATTTGTGCCCACGTACTTAAGTCAACAGCCGGGACCTTCAAAGGAGCGGGACTAAAACAAAAACAACCAAATTAGTCTTTATGTAGACACCTAAAACCAAATCCTCATCCAATCTTAATTTGCATACCTGCATTGACTATCCCATTCTCCGTCGTCCATCATTGCCTCATCAGCCTTCCTCTTCCAAGTCCCTGGATTCGAAGAACAACTAGGTACCTGTCCTGACATCTTGATACTTCACTTGTTAAAGCTAAAAAAATAGATCAAAACCCCAAATTAAAGCTTTACTTCCAATCTTATCAAAGCCCGCCCAAAATCTTATCTCAATAGACGCGATCCATGAATTCTAATTTAAATGCAAATTTTGTCTACTTTGACCTATTAATATCCTCCTCAATAATTATCAATCCCTTCCCCACACCTAACTTATTGCCTAACCCATCTAATTATCGATTTAATTACTTATCTCCTGCCAATCATCTTACCTTGTTTAAAGCTAACTGTTAATCAGGCTATGCCGTCAAAGATTAAAAATCTACGAAATCTGCACACTTAAATAGCGTAAAGCTAGTTAGCTTGTCGTTAAAATCAACACCCTAATTTCCTCCTAACCACAGTTAAAAGTTAAATTGACCAGAGTCGAAAAAGTAGAAAAGTGAAAAAGTAGAGCGAAAAAAAGTCGAGCGGAAAAGCACTAGTCGGACTAGACTAAAAGCATCGCATCGCATGGCCAAGCGTGGCTTCTTCCTTCTGCATTCCTTGACCGCCGCTTCTCAACTATCTCATCTTTTGCACTGCACTCTCTTGTTATGCAGTTTTCTTTCGCTCTTCTTCATGCTTTGCCTTTGACCTGTAAGCTTGCTTGAATGGGAGGGAGAGCAGTTCAGAGTTTGTGAAAAAGTCGGCTTTTTGCTATGAAACGATGCTAAAAGTGCGTAAGTGTGGTATGCGAGGGAGCATTGCTAAAGTGAGATGGGATGGACTTTTGAGATGCTTTTTTTCGCTTGCAGGTCAAATGCAAGCTTTGGGTTGAAAGGTTTTGGGGGAAAAGAAGCGGGCGTTTCTTTTGTTTCATGTAGAGGGCAATGTCAACGAGATTTGGTGAGGGTGATGTGTCGAGGGATGATTGGTTCCTGTGATTTTGTATGAGTTGGGGAGTTTGAGGGAATATGAGAAAGTAGAGTTGTTCCTTTTAGCAATTAATGTCACGTTCTATATTTTCTGGGGTGAGAAATTTTACATGGAAATAAAATAAATGGATGATAATTCTTATGAGGATTGTACCAGCTCACTTCTTACTGAAACTTGATCACTAGGAAATGAATCGCTTTATTAATTTCCAGAGAATTAAATTTTAGAGGAAAAATGATTGGGCCAATTTTATCATTTGCTCTGACTCAATAGTTCGATAATTGATAAATCGCGTTTGAAATTAGTAGAAATGGATTCATCCTGGAGGCAGCCCCGAGAATAAAATCACGCCTCCTCCCTCTACTCTCCCACATTCCTCCACATAAATTTTAAAATACAAATAGTAAGATGGGCAATTTGCGACTTTTTGCAAATCTAGATATTTATGCATCAAAAAGTTTTCTAATATGGTACATAACTGTAAATAAAAACTTCAGATATTTAGCTTTTTGACTTAAATAATTTATGCTAACATTAACTTCCCGAACTTCGGGGCTAGAGACAATGCCTGAAATTTTAGAGGCTGGAAATTGGTCAGATTCAAAAATTAGTAAAAAATATACTATTTATACTGAGGGATTGCAAATAAGTTAGAACAGCGGCAATATTTCTTACCACCTTGGGTGGAAGTTATGCTCGCATTCTGAAATAGACGTTAGCGTTAAATGTCGAAAAAGAAAAGCATAAATTAAGTCATGTCATATTCGGACAATCCGTATAAGTTATATTTAAATGCCAATTTTAAGAGAGAAAAGCAACTAACCGAGATGTTCGGAGTTTGTAAGCCTATGAGAATGAAAAGAACATACTGTTGCACGGAGCTGAAATGCTTGCTTTTTACTCTTGAATGCAATGAATGCGTGTGCATGAGATTAGTTTTAGATTAGCATATTTTTGTGAATTGATTTCTATGGAAAATTCCATGATTATTGATGGTTTAAATTTTGAAGTCGGATAGACCTCGCTAAAAAAAAGCGATAACGGTTGAAAAAGCTCAACATTCGTCCTGTAAACCTATCACTCTATTCATTGCAAGTTTCGAATCGCAAACATTCATTTCAGCCAGCACAACTAACGCTATTAGCAGCAGACAATGTCTACTAGACATGAGCATTGGTAAGGTGTTGTTGGAATGGCAACTGATGATTATAATTGTTTATGTTATGTTGAGTCCTGTCTTTGTCTTTTCCTTCAGGTATTTGAGTATTATTTAAGGCGGGCATCCTTTGTTAAGCTATGACATTCCTTTCATTTTTCGTGGAGCCATTTCCCACCCCAAAAGTTTCTTTTAAAGAGAAGACGCGGAGTTCCCTCACTACTGTGAAGCTCGCCGATAAGCTCACATCTCTAAGATATTCCATCTCTTAATTTGATTCTGAAAAGTTAATAATTTCTGTGAATCTTGGAAACATTTATTAGTCAGTTTAATTTGAGATTTCGGATTAGTGAAGGTAAACATGGAAGCATACAAGATCAAAAGGCCGTTAAATCCCAAGACGTTGAAGAGGGGCGAGGTCTGGCTTACTTGTCCTTATAATAAAGCTCATGAAGTTGTGTAAGTTTTAAGAAAAATCATGCATTTCTAATTATATTTTACGCATGCATCAACTCAAGTAATATGTATAACTAATTTTCTGTAATTTTTAATTATTTCAGAAACAGCCGAATTGTACGTCACCTTGGCAAATGTCAACTGAATTATGAAGACCACCGGTACAACAGTGGGAAACAGCTAGACAAAGTGACCTGCCGATTTAATTCGTGTCATGAAGTCTACCCCCCTGAACTTCATTTTCACGAAGCGGATTGCCCAAACGCAAACACCTATCCCATCGCCTACATCCTGAGAATGGAAAAGGACAAGATTGAAAAGATTTTGGGCAAATCTGCAAATACGGCATCTGAGAAGCAAAATCCTCCCAAAATTGATCCAAAGCCTGGGCCAAAACTCAACATCAGCGAGGAAGCTCCGCTTTCGAAGGAGGAAGCAGAAGCCCTTGATTTATACATGAATGGTAATAAAGATTTGAGAGTGATTTTTTTAAAAATTATTTAAACTAATTTTCTAATTGTATTTGCAGGCATAATGAACGTCGATGTGGACGAAATAGTTTGGAGTATTCTTGAGCACTATGATATTTTGAAGGCTCGGCACGTTCCTGACGAGGAAAAAGTCTACTTTGCCGACCCAAAGATTACTGAGGGGAAATTACCAGATGGATCTAAAGGTAATCTGGCCTCCATTTCGCAGGTGCATGATCCTTTGTTTCATAAGAGGCAGAGATACTGGAGGCATCGTACGAGAAATCCTCCTCCAAAGGCGGAAGTTGAACCAACCCCTGCCGAAGGAGCTGCTGGTGAAGACCCTGACTTGGACAGTGAAGAATGGTGGAACAAAAGAACTGACCCGCCTTTTAATTGGTTTGAACATCAACTTCAATATTGCTCGGAGCCTCACTTCCCTGCAGTGTAAGTATTTTTTTAAAAAATAAATGGGATTGATATACCTATGAACTTCTTTTAGCAAAATTTTAAATATTTTTTTTACTTTCCAACCTTCCAGGATTCCACAAGGACTAACCAAATCTCAGAGGAAGAAATATCTGGAATGGAATGCTGAATGTCTGAAGACACAATTGGGCATTTTTAAGGAGGATGGGCAAGAAGAGGTGCCAACGACTGCTGTGGCTGCGTCCGCGTCCGCGTCCCAGCAAAGTGATGGAGATGGCGATGATGGGTGGGATTAAAAAAAAAGTGGATTTAAAAGAAAAATGATTTCAAGTTTTGTGTTTATGAATTAGTTTTAAATGGTGGGGAATAATTAGAATATTATTTTGTGATTTACGAGTTTCCGATGTAGCTTCACAAAAATCATATCTAGGTGATGTAGGTACAGTAAATAGACCGCGAGTTTTGCAAATTTATAGTTTTGTTAATGATTTGGATAATGAATTATGACATTATGAGCTTTATAACTAAATATTAGAGTTTCAAGTATTTAAGTTGAATAATGCATTATTATTTTACTATTTGTAATGACTTGTGCAACTGCTATGAATTACTGTTGCAATTATGACCAAAAATGATTTGTTATGTTTGAAAACGAGAAATAAATTGCTATATAACATTAATATATTATATGTTTTACATGTTTTTATTAAACTCATATTTTGCTTTCAAAAATTTCACTTACAAAGCAAACCAAAATTGGCTGCATCTGAATCATGAAAATGCATGTTACATATTTGGAGGCGTAAACTGAAAGTTCTGCATCATTTCGAGTTGATCGTAGGCGAGCTGGAAGTTGGCGTCTATCCTCGCTTGTTGGGCTTGGGTCAACGGTTTCCTAAAATAATTCGTTTGTTAAAATTTAAAATTCAAAGACTGCACATCGAGCTATTATAGTTTGTCATAAGTACATACTAGTATATTAATACCATACTTTGGAACGATGCCGTTGACGATATAGCTACCTGGTTTATTCAAAGTTGCACTAACAGTCATTTTATCATGGCCATTTGTCCTCTCCACCTTACAATTAGCAATTAGTTGGGCTGCGCTGCTTGCACTAGGGTTCTGGTCTGATGATGACATTCTGAAAGTGAAAACAAGCCATTTTAGTATTTCGCTATAATACATTATTATTTAAGTAACTAATATGTTATAAAACTGTCCCCATAACAATTAGTAATTTATACCTCAATCTAGTAAGTATGCAATTTTTACAGCAAACTTGTATTTATTTATGTTAACAGTTGAGATTCACAGAGACTCAAAAACAGAGACGTTTTTACTGCTACGATTAAAGTGGCAATGGAGTAGGATGAAGATGGAATTGAAATGGTCATGAAGGAACACAATTTTCAAGAAGAAGAAAGAAAGAATTTTCCTATTAATGTGATTTGCATATTCTTTGTCATAGATAGATATTAGCAGACTCAATAGATTGATAACGATAACGATAAAATTGTGTTTGAAAGTTTGAACCGAAGATGATGCGAGAACGTTTTTTCCATGTTGAGAAAGTTGATGATAACTGATAAGAAAATACATTTTTGCCGGATATTCTTTGCATAAGTATTTCTCGAATGATGTTCATATCCAAACGTTTGAGCGGTCAGAGGAGCATGAATACTAAAGAAATGTTAGAGAAACATCTTATTTTTTTCCCAAAACAACCGTGTTCTTTATTCATTTCATATGGACAGTTTTATAAAGTCAGTAATAAATTGAAAGGCAGTTTCACGGACAATATTTCCTTTTAAGTGAATGCGCAAAAGCTTCTCTCATTGTAGGCAGTTTTGAGATAACTACCTAATAGTTCTATTCCAAGTCTTTAAAGGTAAATTGAAAGCTTCACATTAGCACGAAGAAACGAATTAAGTATTTTAAATGAGGTATTGACATTCTTGTAAGGCACGTTTTTTCTATCAGGCAAATTAGTTAATAACTTGATATTTTTTTGCACCAATATTTAAGTATATGGACTATTTGGGAAATAAAAAATATTATCTTTACAGTTTGTGTAACCAATCAGTCTGCCTACAACATCAATAGCGTTTTTGCTTCAAGTACTGAATTTTTCTTTCCTTTCATATCTTTACGCTTTTTTGTTTTCACAGGAATTGGAAGACTACGTAACTTATCTGTACATACTTGTTTAAATTATTAGTAAATTACATTAACTTTGTCATCTCTTCACTTTCACCTTTGAGAACCTAAATTAAAAATTAATAATTTAGTACTAATTATTACAGTATATATATGCTTGTAATATACATCAGTTTATTTTAAAACCTAAGGTATTCTATACATAATTATACAGGTTTAGACCTATATTGCCTCCGTTGCATTAAAACATTATTATCACTAAAAATCTTAACTAGTCTTTGTGCAGTTGTGAGACAGTCACACTCGTTGTTAAGTTGTAAAAACAAAAAAAAGTTTCTTAGCACAGGACAACATACATAGCAGATAATAGTCTATATAACCTTACCTCTAATAGAGGAAACTATAGTCTCACCATTTAAACTACGAGTTAAAAACAAGTTATTCTCACACACTCTTACCTGAACAGTTAGCATCAATTAAAAGCAGTAACTTTACATAATACAACTTTTGGCACAGGTTCATTCTTTAAGCGAACCAAAAATGGACAATTCTGAAGCAAAATGGGACAGTCCTCATCGTGTAAAGAAGAACAAAAAGTTAAACAAAAAATGAATAAATACTTTCATTTCCTAATTTTAAAAAAAGCGGAGTAATAAGTTGGATTATTTAAAACTTGCTACGCCCTTGTTAGTCTTAATTGATCACTGTTTCTCTGAAAAGTAATCTGCAATGAAAATAGTTAGAAATTTTTAATTCTAGAGTTAAAAACTTTTGCTTCTTTTGTAAGAATTTAATACTAGGATATCTAAATTAGAAAAAGCCAGAGTCTCAGTTCATCTGCCTGCGTATCCCAAATCTTATACGGTAATACAGAATGACTAACACAGTCCAATTAAAATGCACAATTTAAGATTTGAACGCGAATGACATTTTAATTAAAAGAGGTTCGAAAACATCGTTACTTCTTTAAAATATTAAATACAAATAATTTACAATTACCAAACTTTTGTTTCAACTTTGTTGAAAAAATGATTCATAATTTAACTAAAGTTACAAGTACTTTTCTCCCGATAGCCATTAATTTCCTTGTATTTGAACTTGGTTCAAGTAGGCACAGTTTTATGATTTCAGACCACGATAAGTATTAGCAATATTAGTTTAAATAAATATTTTACATGACTAAAAATTTAAACGAAAGTTGTTTTCCTGGACTGAATCCACTTGGATGTATACATGATTCTTTTTTGATTTAAGGTAAAATTTCACTTGATAAGTTTGATAAAAGTGCATATCATTGGTTGTTTAAAGTTGTACAGTTACACCTCGTCTGGAGCAAGTTCCTCAGGAGTATGTGCATTATTAGAGGTAACGAGAATTTGGGGTGGAGGCTCGGACGACGGTGCTGGTTGTGGAGGGGAAGCGTGGTCTCCATCCCCACCACTATCAGACTTTGCTTCGAGGACGCGGATTCGCTTTTCATGCTTTACGATCATAGCTTTCAGCTTGCGAATTTCGTCTTGCATATCCTCAATCATTTTTAACTAAAGAAAGAAAACAAATATCTTAATTTCAAATATTAATGGGTCACAAAGTTATGAATGTTTTTCACTTACAGTAGAGACAGTTTGGCTTAACGACAAATCATCAAAGTCATCATGTACAACCTCAGCAGGTCCACCCCCGCCACCGCCACCTCCACCAGCAGCACTCGCTGCTTTTCCTGCTTGTCGCTTATCCAGAATGTTTGCCCTTTTGCTAACTTTCAATTCCTTCTTTGTTGAGCTCTGATAACCTTCTTTCAGCGATATAAGCAGGGGATCAGCATCTTTGCCGCCAACCCATTCCTCCGCTGTAAGTGCAGGTACGTCGCCCGGGGTGTCCGGATATAAATCCTCTTGAAACAATTCAGACTGCAAACAAACAATAAAGTATTTCAATAACCTCACGAGATTTGGTTTAAATCTAAGGACAAATGAATAAAACTTGTTCGCACCTTGCGTGGGACTGTCATCGTAACTACTTGGCAAAAGCCTGAATTATTGAGTCGGAAAAAGCGAGTGATCTCGCAACTGTTGACGTCGACTCCTCGCTTCGGCATTATGCCTATACCTCGCTGAGGATCGGGTGTTTGAAAAGTATTTATGTAATGAACAAATGGAGGCTCAGCCGTAATTTCAAAATAACGAATCACACTATCACCCTGTAAAACATGAATTATAATATAGAAAGTTTCTATTAGAAACACACAAATTAATTGCAAATTAACGCATCTACTGTTTCATTATTAGCCTAGTTTTACCTTTCCACAAAGATAGACAAGGTTTGTATCGGCATCGTATAAGGGAAACATGACACCGTTCGAAGTGTCAAGCTCCACCATGACTATTGGCTCATCCAACTTATCCGGTGCTCGTAGTGAATACTGGCGCTCGCTCATTTTGCTAAAGCCGGTGGTAAATACCAGTCCATTTCGTAAGAAAATAGCCCGCGTTCCTTTACCCCCTTCGTGACTCAAAGCCTCCTACAAATAAACAAATGCCCATATTTTTAAATTTAGATCAACACTCGATACCTGCTAAAAATGTAACATTCCCAAGTTATTCCATACCTCAGTGACCTCTCCATTTCTCGGGTTAATTATTCGAAGCTTCTTATCCTTGCAGCTCGTCACCAACTGTGACCCATCCCAGTTCCAACATGCCGAATAGACAAGGTCTGGATGGCAATCGATCTCGACCAAAGGCTCTCCAGTCCCAACGTTCCAGATGACTACTTGATTGTCACTGCCCGCAGTGAGAAGGATATTGAGCGCTGTCGGATGCCACAAAACTAAACCGACACGACGCTGGTGATACTGCAAATCTACGACTGACTCTGTCAGCGTTCTAAAATTTCAAATATTTACTATTTATATTCCACATAAACTTTTTATAACGATTAAAATAATTATATCTTCCTTTTACCGTGAAAGGCCATGATCTGGGATCTGCCAAACTTTAACTAAACAGTCCTCAGACCCACTAGCAATTACATTATCATTATGAGGACACCAAGCTATATCCAAAACGGGACCTTTGTGCCCTCCGACAAGTGGATAATCTGGAGGTATTCTACCCACCTGAAAATACAAGTAACATTTCATTTACCTCAGAATTCACAACGCCAGCTTTCAACTTTCAATCACGTCTCTATTTCTCAATTCAACTCACTTTATTCAACGGGAGTACAATAAACGCACCACCTCCCGCTGACTCCACAATACATGCGAGAAATTTCGGGTTGACAGCACAAAAGGTTGAATCCCAGGATGACTTTGAAACCCGGATGTTATCATAGCACTGTTCCCTTTTCATCGCTGACCCGTACACATGGCGGAACTTACTCGATCGTACTACTCGGAACGACATTGTCAATCTTCTAAAAACAAAATCATAATTAAAACATCCACACTAAAATTTAAATACTTAAATTATTCCATTTTTTGACATTCTCACTTTTTTGATAGTCTCCACAAAAAGGGAAGTTAGAAACTAAAATTTGCTCCACTCTTCAAACTATCCAAGCCACACCTGAATAAATTTTAGGGAAAGGTTTTTGGTAGCAGTGGCTTGTCTTCTTTGGAGTTACTTGTGTGCGTTTAAGGACGGAAATTGATGGAGCTGTTGGTCGTCACATGAAATCACTGCTGGACTGTATTCCACACTGTACAAAGAAATCAATTATGTTAAATATATCCAATAACATTATGCAGAATCAGAGACAAATTCGTTATCAAAAGTTTTGCTTTGTGGAGAGCAAAAACTATTTTTTTGAGAGGAGCGTACAGGAAGTGGCAGTTCCTTTCTGGTCAGCCTAAACCATACCACAAATATTGAGTTGATATTTTAATTTAAGACTAAACTTACAATGTAAAAAAACATGTATGATTTATCCATTCCAATATTAACTATAAAAGCTAAGCCTCTCGTCATAGATAAGATGATTTGGGGAGCCGACTAGCCGACAAGCGACTTGTGCGAACCTTATCTTCGGCTTATAATTTTAATCGTAATCGCACGAATGTGATCATCATCGCACTTATGCTCATATTTGGTCATTTCACTTTGATAAGAATTCAAGTTTATGAAATGTTTCCAAACAAGAGGATTCATTGGAAAATGTTTTTGTTTTAGAGGCTATCTTACTCATTTTGGAAAGATTTAAAAAGAGATATTCCATAGCGTGTAAAAACGCCATACCGTTCATGGAACAAAGTCTTCCAGATATCGATCGCCGGCATTCTCCTATTTTTGTCAATGACCACTTAAACGCTTCATCTCACAAATGCCACCCACGTATATTTTAACTAAAATATTTTAATTACCAATAATAGTTTGTCACAAATTTAAGATTAGGAACGGAATTTAAGTCCAATATGGAAAAGGTCATATCCGGTAGTCTTAAAATTTCCCTTTCATTAGCCGTACAAGAAAATGTTCATTAATTTAATTAAAACAGTAGCAACTACAACTAATCACAAGTCTTTTCTAAACCTGATTAAACCTAGAATGTAGAATGAATATGTTGAGAAATTCTAAATATGGTTATACAAAAAATATACTAATCATCAATCAGTCTTACAAGTAACTCAAACACAACTTCCGAACTAATCAAGAGCAAAATCACTAATCTTATCAGCCTACAGATTACGAATAGGAAGTTGAAAATTTCTAATCGCTATCCATTCTAATTATGAGTAACTCCTTATCAAATGCAAAATCTGCTGCTTAAATAATTACCAATACCACTCTCTACTTCTCCTCCTCCACTCCTTACAAATCTAAACTAAATTACCTTAATATCCTCCCCCTCCAACTCCTCTATCGCCGGTTTTCCAGACACTCTTTAACTTTTTTAACTGTCATTAACTTGTTCACATGTGTTCTCTCCACTTCACTCAAAACATATGCATTTCACCTTTCGACCGTCAGCATTATTCTCGAAAAAAAATCCTTCGACAAAAATTCCACAAAAATTATTCAATTAATAAAATTTTCTTATTTTTTTTCTGAGCTCCTCCGAAAAAAAATTCTTTAACGAGTGCGTTAAAAAGGTTTAATTTCCCCAAATAAAAAATATCTAATCTCACCTTCAAACTTGTATTGTGCTAAATGACTGATATTTTTATTATAGAGATGATATTTTTTTTTTCATTTCGCAGTCAGTCCAACGTGTTCAGAGAAAAGGGTAGAGAGAGAGAGAGGAAAATACATGTCAAAAAATTTCTACAGAATCCATGTATTTTTTTTCGCCGATCTCGACACCGAAAGAGAGAGAGAGACAGAGCCCACTTTACTCATTTCTTTTTTAGGACTATAAAAAGTATGAATCAGAAAAGTATTCGATATGCATTTTAGATGATCATTCAATGCTCTACTCTCTTAAAGAGAGAATTTTTGTGTAGAGATTTTTGAAGTGAAATCATCGAAAGAAAAAAATCTCCGTATGTATTTTAGATTGGTGAAAACCAGTCTGTGAAGAAGAAGAAGAATAGTTGGATTATCAGAGGGAATGGTGACGGTAGTGGTGAGATACTGATAAGAAATGTATAGCTGAGAATAAGCTTATCTTGAATGTCTGAGAGATATAAGAGGTGTGTATGGTGGGGATATAGAACATTTTTAACATTCTAGAGAGCGATCAAGACCAAATAAGGCAATGTCCCCGATTTCCGTAGAGAACATCCAACCACCACGATTTTCGCTATTATGCAAGGGAAAAATTGTTATAGTGAGATGGGATATGAAAAAAAGTTGAGATGATGATTTTCGCTTGAGAAGCAAATAAATGCATATGTCAAAAAAGCATTGCATGTTTTTGGGGAAGAAGAAGCTGGTATTTCTTATGCTTTTTATATATGTAAAGGACAATGCGAGATTTGGTAACGGTGATTTGTCGAGATTTTGTTTGTATGAGTTGGTGTGTTTGAGGAAATATGAGAAATTAGGAGAGTTGTTCCTTTTAGTAATTAGGTTTTATTGAAAGTAGAGAAATGTCACGTTCCATATTTTCTGGAGTGAGTAATATTTTATACATGGAAAGAGAATGGATGAATAAATCTTTTGAGGATTGTACAAGCTCATTTCTTACTGGAAGTTGATGAGAAGAAAGAGTAGTTTTCTCTTCTCGCTAACTATAGTTGGAATATTTATTTCCAGATATTGCAATGACACATTTGTCATGATTAAATTGTAGAGGAAAATTGATTGCGTCAATTTTATCATTTGCTATCTGGCTCATTTTGGAAAGAGGAGTTGGATAATTATGCTTATATTATTATAAATATTGCTGCGTAGTCGTGTGAATAGTAAATTCATAAGTCATTTCAGAAAATATGCAAATTTCTTGTCTTTGATTGACAATGTGAATAGACATAATCAGATTTGTTTGGCTGCATCAAATCAATCAATCAACGTCAATACAATATGCACACGCTTCAGATAAAAATGTCCGAATCTGTTAAGGATGTAAAGTGTGGCTTTGGAAAGACGTTTAAAAGTAAGAGAAGTGAATGCCTCCAGAAAAATAATGTACCGTCGCCTCATCCCTCCATTTTCTAAAATCCCTCCATGTAGTCTTCAATTTAAAGTAAATTTCACAATTTTTGCAACTTTCTTCTTGTTCATCCGCTTTAACCAAAAGCCTTCATAATATTAATCTAGCAAAAACTTGCTTAGCAATTATTTAAAATTAGACCATTTCAACATTTTCTCATTAGATTATGTCATTAACAGTTTAAGATATTTTTACAATGTATTTACATTTTACCTCCCCAGTGACATAATCCATGCACGCAGCAGGCTTTTTATCTGTAGCAAAAAAACACTTGAGCTTGCTAACACGAATCATCTCTCGCTGTCTGAATTCCAGACTCTGAAAACATGAATGAATCATCACTCGCGACAATGACAAACGGGAGTGCAGATGGTTGATGATAATGAATCACCTTTCAATATAAACGTGAACATTAGCACTGTTTAGTGATGGGACATGAAGGCAAAAATTATTCAAGTCTAGAATTTTTTATGTAGTTTTTTATATGAAAGAAAAAAACTGGTCATGATTCCAAATAAAGGGTAAGCATTTCGAGAAATCAATCAGTCCATCACCTTTACACGAGTTTGAAAGCCCATCAGAGTCTTTTTTCCTTTATGGATTTACCTGAAAGAGAGAGAGATTGGCATGACATTTCTCATCTCCTACGCACCACCTAATTACGATTAAAACAAATCTGAAACTTTATATGTTTGGGTGGAACTTTTTTATGGATTTTTCTAAACTCTTGTTGACATCTTTAAACATTAGCTTTCAAGCAGTCAGCTTTCCTTCAAAGATTTTAAAGACAGAAAACTTGTCAACAGACTATTTCATGACACAAAATCTCAAATGACCCTTTTCATCTTTTCAATCTCGATAACCATTTTACTTCTCAATTGCTTTCCATCCCATAACGTTGGTGAGGAGGATGCTCACTCTTCTGCAAAAAAAGTAAAGTCGGGCGGAAGCGAAAAGAGAGCATCTCCTAGTTTTGAGTAGGCGGCTTACAAAAACTTTTCGTATACATAGTTTTTTAATACAGTGTCTATAAACAGAAGCTGTAGAGCTACGTGGGAGTCGTCATGAGAATCGAAATAGAAATACTTTTGGGAAGTGTTTGCAAGAGGGAAAAATGATGTTTCGGAGAGTAAAAAATATAACTTGAGTTGCAAAAGAGAAAGACAAGTGCACTTTGATATGGTGCATATCACACCATTCGAGTCATTCATAAATAGTCTGTCCAAAATGGAATGTTGGAAGGATTGCGTTGGAAAGAAGATATTGGACTGATGATGGTTTAAACGTTTGAAGAGAAAAATGCAGCGAGAATGCGTAAATGCTTTGCCTAATGCACTACTGACATAAATTGACACTGGCACAATTTCACACCTCCCCGAGCTTCTCAATTTAACAAGTTATCTCGCAAAATAAATAGAGTAAATTGATGACGATGAGTAGGAAAAACAAGATGCATTTATGCACATTTTTATTACTTGATAATTACTTAAAATTATATGACATTGGTCATAAAGTTCGTAGGTTGCTTATAGGAATCCAGTTCTTTATAATTGAAGCGTATCATATATTGAACCATGTTAGTTTAAAGTAGATTAATCTACGATTAGAAAATGCATTAAATCGTTAATTTGCTAATTGCAAACCACATTTACTCAAAAGCGTATAATTATTTAGATCAGAATTGAGATAATTATGTAGAAATACGTAGTATAAATATTCTAAAATAAAAAGTTTAGCTTCCAATAATACATATATTTTATATAGAACCAGCTTTTACAAATCGTCAACACACGAGCTAAGCTCGTGTTCTAGATCGTGATAAGCAATTCTTGCTTCTTCCAAGTCATCCTTTAGCCTATCAATATTCGCTCTCAATAAATAGTTGCCTTTGCGAAGGGCGTTGAGAACGTTCTCCCTCCTTTTAATTCGCTTCCCAAATAGTCCAAGTCGGTCATCATGGGTGGCGTCTTCGTCATCCTCTTCGGATGATTCCTCTTCTTCCTCTTCCGATTCTAAGAGTAAATATTATAATGCATAAAGAAAGATAAAGTTAATTTTATAACAATTGTCATCGTGTCCAATACCCGACTCTGACTCTTCTTCAGACTCGTCCTCCTCCTCTTCCTCTTCCTCCTCTTCTTCTTCCACTTCGGGCTCTTTCTCCTCATCATCTTCTTCATCGTCCTCGGCACCAGCCTCTTTCAACATCTTGGCCATTTTATCCACCTCTTTTTGCAGCTTTTTATGTCTCTTCTTTGCCTCCTTTAATTCTACCTCTAATTTCTTCTGTAAAATCTTTAAATTCTTCCTCTCCAGCCTGCTTGAATGTTGCTTTTCCTTCATACTTTTCAGTTTATTCTCCCAGAGTTTAATCTCCCTCTCTTGTTTCTTTCTCTGGACTGTCTCCTCATCCACCTCGACATCAGAGTCTTCCTCTTCTGACCCTGAGTATTCATCATCCCTGGTTGACTGTTGCCTATTCAGCATCCTTTCCAAAATCTGCTCTTCTGTTTGCGTCGTCCTCTCCGCCGTCTGCACAACTGGTGTTGGCTTATTTCCATTTTGGCTCTGAAGTGTTTCCACCTTCTTTTCCAAAACTCTCCTTTTCTGCTCAGAGTCCTCCAATGTCCCTGTAAAGAAATTGCCCATCTCATTTTCTTAATTACCTTGGGATTTTCACACAATTTTTATACCTTGTGCAACAAGTAGCTTCTCCATAGCCTCCTTATATTTCTTCTCCATCTCTTCCGCCTGCTTCCTTGCATGCTGCACACTTTGCTTTAATGAGCTAATTTCCTCCTCCAGCTCATTTACTTCGTTTAGCTCCTCTTCATTCTGCTGCTGGTCAGGCTTCCCCTCGACTGGGGCTTTGGGGAGAAGGTCTTTCGTTATTCCAGACTTACTCTTCTTAATTCCTACGATTGACGGGGATTTCCATAGTCCCGATCCAGATTTTCTCAAATGTTTAAATGTCCTAGAGTCACTCTTATCCAAGCCCCGGGCTAACATGGATACCTCCTCTTCTGGAATTAGGCCGAGCTTCGCTTTAAGCGTTTCGATTTCCGCTTCCATCGCAATAATCTGGCATTTTTGATCTCTGCTCTTCTTCTCCACATTATGCTTTGACTCAATTTCCATCTCTAACATTTGCTTTGCGCTTTGAAGTTCGTCGCGTAGCACATCAATGTCCATGACAAAAGCGAGCTCTTCCGTCTCCTCTGGAATTGAATTCGCCACTTTCTGAACGTCTGTATCGGCCACGCTGCTTTGTCTCCGAACACGAAGGCCTAAAGTAAGATGCGAAGCACAAAAGAAAAAACATCCATCTTTTAGAAAAAAAGTATTTATTTTCATTAGCTTTCTCCAGAAGCGAGAATAATGCCATCAGTCAATAAAAGTTGGAAAAAGTCGTAAAACCTGCGTGGCTTTATATGAACTCGCTTATCTACATTTTCTTCCCTATTCAACCTACCGCTTAGAATTGGCTTGCTCCTGTCATTACATTGAACCCTTTTGAGCTTCACGCCGCTTTGGATCTCATTCAAGAGGCGGTTGTGTAAAGCGTCCGATTTCGTTGCTGGCTTTGCTTCCGACTCGAATACAAACTGGAAAAATATAAATTTAAGATTGTCATTTCCAGGCTCATTATAAAATAACTTTAGATAGAACCCAAGTATCCAGCGAAGAAAAAACTCCATTTTTATACCTTTCCTCGCGACTTCATCTTGGGCAGAATAGGCTTGGATCTGTCATTACACTGAACATGTTTTAGTTTCTGGCCTTGTTCGATTTCCTTCATCATATTGGCCCAGTCCGGGCGCCTCCTGGGGGCCTTCTTTAACTGCTCGATTTTCGCTGATACTTTCGGAGGCTTGGGAGGACGACTTGCTGTGAAATAAGAAAAATATAAAAGAGCTTCTTAAAAACGTGCACATGTTCTACCCATAAAATTTTTCTTTTCTAGAGAAATGAATAGTCATAATGGTCGTTTAATTGTCCATTACAAATAGGCGTAATGGAGGTTCTCCAAAGATTTATGAATTGCTTATTTGTCTAACCATCTCGTTTCAAATGGCGTAAAAAAGTTATAATCTCCTCTTATTTATAGGGAATTTCAAACACTTGCGTTTCCAACATTTTCTCCGTGTAACCGTTGCCATTCTGTGCATTTCACGAATTTAGATATTTTTTGGGAAAAAGCAAGCCCAGTGCGAGACCTTTGGATTAGATAGGCTTGTGATGTATTTGATTGACCGTGAAATGAAATAGGAAAAATACCGTTGAGGATTCACCTCGTTGGACTGGAGAAGTCTTTTATGTATCTGGAAAAAATTGCCATATGCCAAAATTGAGATCGTTTCTGTTACAAAATGTACGATGCCTATTGCACATTCAATTTGAGATAATTCCATTTGCAAAACGCGAAAGTGAAAGCGGGGAAAGTGAGATGAAGATTGTATAAATAATGAGAGCAAGAAAATGGACTTGGGAATCAATTGATTTAAATTCTAGTTGTTAAAATATTACCGTTTAGTCCTCCTGGTGGAGGTGGCGGGGGCGGAGGTGCCCCAGGTGGTAAAGGAGGGGCTGGAGGAGGTGCAGGTGGCATTTTTGCTGATGACTCTGACGTCTCCTGTGTAGCTGCTGCTTGTTTGCCCTTCTTAGCTTTGCCTTCCGCTTTGGCCGTGGCTGGTTTATTCGTAGGTGGATCATTATGCGGTCGCTGTATCGGGATTGTTGTGGTCGGCACTGTTTTTGATGGCGTCTCCGCCTTTTGAATTGTAATCGGGATTGTTTTTCCTGTCGGCGGTTTGTTCGTCGTCGTCTTGTTCTCTGGCAAGACTGGATTTAGCTGAACAGGTGGGAGCTTATCAGTCTGTGTGGGTGCTGGAGCCTCCGGTTTCTTCACAGATTTCAAATTGATCTGAAGTTTTGTCGTTTTCGGCTGCTGTGCTTCTGGTTGAGGTTGACTCACTTTTTGATTGTTTACAGCTGGGGTTGCCCCACTCTTCAAATTTTTCCTCCAAGGTACTTCACTCGCCTATTAATGAAAATATAGTTTTGTACAATTGTTCCCTCAAGTATTTCCTTTTATACCATTACATTCAATTTAATCCTTAAACATCATTTAAATAAATATGAAGCGGGTATATGTATTGTGCTCTCAAAAGGATTTTTCCTTTGAACTCTTTCTACCATTTCCGCACGACACATCACCTAATGCTTTTGTCACTGACAGGGTTTCCCCCTTTTGATTTGTATCATTTTTCAGATCCGTTTGGTCCTGACGGTTTGTCTGTTGGGGAAAGGAAGCTCACTCTCACGAGAACAAAAGAGATTCAAAGGGAAACCAAGAGAGAGCCCAATACAAAAAGTCTATAGCATGACTTGAGCCGAGTTAACGGAATTGTTTTTGAGTAGAAAACTACAATAACAAGGTCTTCAGAGAAGCCTAGAAAGTAAGTTAGAAAACGGGAAAAAATATCCGGAAAATATAGACATGTAAATAAATTGGATAAAAAAAATTGGATAAAAAGTTTCCGGTAAATATGAATAGCTTTTTGGATCACTTTATTCCCTGAAGCAAAAGCTTTCAACGAAGTAAATTAACTAATCTAAACTATCAGAAGTTAATTGTTTATAACTGGTTGACTGTCAAGTTAAGGGATTGTCTTGGGACTGGTTTTTTATAATTAATTCAACTAAATAATCAGTTTGTTTGACTTTAGACTCGAATTACTTTTCTCGTCGGTGGAGGTACCCTAACCCAAGAAGGCGTTTGCACAGTTCCGTTCGTATAATCAGGTTCTATAACAGGCATAGTTTTACACCTCACTTCCCAAGATAACCACTATTTAACTTTCAACAATCAACTCTAGCTATATATCACGTTATCAATGAAATAATTCAAAAGTTATAGCAAGTTTGCTTCTCTTTTGAGCCCAAGCACAAAATAATTTATTCATTTGCTCACATCCCAAAAACAGAGAAAGTTTTAGCGAACATATTAATGAATAATGGATTAAGCCAAAAGAGGATGCTTTTAATACTAAAATAAAGTACGTGTGAACCTCTGACTTTCCCCGAATCTATGAACCAACTACAGAATGATTTAGATTAGGTTATTTCACATACAAGCATTTTTCTCTCTATTTTCTCACCATCTCGCATAGCTTAAGGATGAATCAACTTTGTTTTCGTGGGCTGGACCTGAGGTAAAAAGTGTGGGATGATATGATACGTTAAAAAAAGAGGTTTTAAGTTGTACACTTTTCACTCTTCACATTTTTTTCTGCAGAATAAAATTATAAGCAATCAAATGAGGTCAGTGATTTCAATACTAAAATTTAAAAAAAATATATGGCTCAATAATCGCAGGAAAAACTGTTTTCGAACGAACTGAAGATTTGAAAAGAAAACTGAAAATATCCCTAATCCCTTCCGTACTAACCAGGTTATATTTTTATTGGAATAAAATATTTTTTATGAAATGGTTTTTATCCGATTATACATCTCTCGTGTAAGAGTTGAAGCACTTTCAATATCACATTTTACACAGAGCCATGGCCACCCACTAGTAATATTTGGGATTCCAAACTAGTTTTCGAAGGACAGTGATTTCCAAGCGATGAGAAAATAATCTGCTTATATTTTGCGGGGAAAAGCCTAGAGATTGGATGTGGGATATGGAGTGTAGTCTTTTAAAATAGAAATTAAATTGCTCTGAACTATCTAGCGAAAACATGCAGTAATTAGAATGAGTGTTAGCACAGCATGGCTTGTTTCGTGTAATGAATTTTAAAATATTTCTCAATATTTTCCCCAACATTCACATATGAATGCGTTTTATTCTTGAAACCCCGAATATGCTATTATATTCTTGGCATTGGTATGACCCATTGCTATTTTCGGCTCCGGATGAGTTTCCGAGCTTTACACTAGATATTTTTAATGCTTTTCATAAGACAGGAATCTAGCATTAAAGAGAGGGAGAGAGCTCTTCGTGTTTGGCGACGCATCTTTCAAACATATTTTTCTGGGCGTTGTGAAATACGAGCTTGAATAGTGGATGTAAAATATGCATATTTTCTTCCTTTAAAAATATTACTTGAAAAAGAAGCGACATGGAAAGGTTAATATTAGCAAGAAATATAGAAATTGTTTTTATAACTTTCAGTTGTGATTTTTGGCATTGATTTTATTTCTCTGACGAGGAAAACATTTAAAAAATAATATTTTAAACAAGCTGTTTATTATTTTAAGAAAAAGATTCGAGTTTAAAATGGGATAATTACGTAATTTGTTAAGAAAACTTAAGAGAGAGTGACGATTAGTAATAAAATGATTCAATGGGAAATTTAAGGGAATTAACACCTACGCAATTGCTTGTTTTTAATTCGGTAAACAAAAGTTTTTTCACTAAAATGCAGAGCATTGAACACCACGCGGGGAGACATTTGGCACAATTTCATGATCTCAGCTCATTCATTCTACTTTCTCTTGTTTTTTTCTCACAAGGTGAGCTCACATACGAAAGCTGTATCTGACTCATTTTATTTACATTTAATTTCAAATCATTCCCACATCAGCTTCTGATGACAATTGACTAGATGTAATCTCTTATGTAAGGAAAATGTGCGATGCTTTAAGCCATGTCAGCATTCAGTAGAGTTTGGCATAGCTTGGTTTGATGTCGGGAAAAGTCATCAATTAATGTCAGAAATTAGGTGGTATAGTTTCGAGATATATGGGCTTGTAGATTTCTCTAGTTTGCCACTAATTTCTATAATTTCTATCGTTGCAACTTTGCTCGTTTCACCAACTAATCGCCTCGAGTTCTCCTGTTTGTGGTGACCGACTTCTCCTTTCACGTTTGTGGCTAAGTTATATCCACAAAAGAGCTACAATTTCTCACATTTGTTCAAGTGATATATCAGCAGTCAGTTGTGTATCCGGTTACACTCTCTATTTGCTATTGGAGAAAGTCAATTAAATTAAAATTAACTAGGGCTTTTCATCGTTTTATAACCGTTTCTAAAGCTTAAATCCATCGCTACGTTTTTCACTTTATTTTCTATATAAGCCATCTAGAACGGTTTCTAAAAGTTAAGTCACAAAGGCTTGAGCTAAAGCCCCCTCTTTACATAAATGATATTGAATACTTGAAACAAATGTGGAGTATCAGCAGTTTTATAAAAAAAGCTTTTGAGCTCGCTTCAATTTGTATATGAAAAAATATTTGCAAAAAGAGAGAAGTGCGATTTGGTTTCTTCAAAGTTTCTACCTCGTCAGCCATATCACTTCAGGTATATACCGAATCCATTGAGCAATTCAAACAAGAATCGAATATTTACGAATTTACGCCTTAATTCCAATACCATCAGGTTAAATTTTTCTCGATCTTGAAAGAGCAGATCGCAATAGAACGTAACTGAGGCAATATTTGCTTCACAACTCGCTCCGACACAATGAACTGATCTAATCGCATTAGACAGGATTGAATTGAATGGGAATCTCGCACACCGTCACCATATATACGAAAGGAAAAGGGAGAAATTTCTCTCCAAGTCTATATATGCCTTTCTTTTCATCCACATCCACCTTACTTCCTTTCCAGTAATCATTCAAACCGACAGCCCATGTTTACATGTCATATGAGTCATATATAGACGAAAGCCAATTTCTCCAAACTCTTTTCCCCAACAAAAGTCTACACACGGAACAAAAGTTTTGTAATAAATGGGGATCTGATGTGGAACGCTTCCAACAAATGAATTCTGACCGGGCTTCCCCCCACACCTATCAAACCGAGATGAATATATAAACAAATCGGGTTGAAGGGCTCAATCCGTTTTAAATTGGAGTTGGGCACGGAAAAGATCTTGCGATGCCACGGGATAAATCTTGTAGTAGAAAACATATTGGAATTTCCATTCTTTATAGAATTATTCCAAGGAAATAAATCTGAGCATTATGTCTTCCGGACAAATTGGAAGCGAGATATCAAATTCTGATATTTGTACGAAGCTGCTTGAGAATACTAGAGTTCTTGGTAAGAGCAAGATAAAAGCTTGGAATGTCTTTAAGTGACACTTGTCTTAAAAGATTTCATTTAAATATTCTGAATATCCTCAGCCCCACTTTTGAATCTCCACATCTACTTTTCCTTTATCCAAGTTGCTCATTTCCCAATTTACTTCCAGCTTTCTGATCACTCTCATCTTGTATCTTTATTTTTTGCACTTATTTAGCTTTCACATTCGATGACGAGTGGGATATAAAAATGCAAATTTATCGAGAACAAATTTCCGTTTAGGAAACACTCTTTTTCTGTATAAAAGAATCTGATTTATTTTGTGAAAGTGCTAAGATTCCACTAGTGCGAACAATACTGCATAGATCTACAGATCGTTTCCAGCTTTCTGGAGAGGAATAAAAGGCGAGAGAAATATTTGGGCCGTCAATTGCAGAGAAGCTTTATGCTCAAAAGAGCATCGTTTCTCTCGAGTAGGTGAGGGGAACCGGATGGAGAAAAGGATTATCGTTTGAATGGGAAGTGAAGCTTGTCGAATCTAATCGCTATTATGATATATCAAGGGAGATAAAGCTGGTATGTTGCTGATTCTGAACTCAATCGACTTTAAAATTGTTCTCGTTACTGCTATAATATCGGGAGTAGTTGGGATATATCTTCAACAAAGAATGAGTAACTGACTATTTAAAAATAATGATGGTTAACTATTTAGTCAATATTTTCTTATCGACACGTTGTCTAGTGAGAAACTAAAGTCTAAGCTAAATTGAACTCTTCTTCCCTCCACTTTCATTTCAGAGACTCTCTCGTGCAGAAAAAGTGAGAGGACATGATTAATGAACTTGTTTTGTATTCATAGAACTTTCTCCCAGCTCAAACTCAGAAGCTGCAGAGAGAAAAATAACTAAGCCAATGGCAGTTTTTTTTGCTCTTTTCGTGTTGAGCTCTAGAGAGTGTCAGTGAAGTTGTCAGAGAGTGCACAGCCTCCACTACAAGTGACAATCATCAAGGTGACTGGTGAAAACTGAGGGGAACTTATAGGAAAAGGGAGTGGAGAAAAGAAGTGAGATGAACTATGAGAATATTTTATGTCCATTTTTAACGCTGCTCTTGAGAGGGAATCAACTGAAATTGAATTGGTAGAAGCGACACTTCAGAAAGAGCTGTGGAGGGAATACCCATTTAAAATGTAAAATGGCTTGTGCAGCTTTCTCCTCTTGAGAATGGTGAGGATGATGTCACCTTCTATTTCACTTTTATGGACTATAAAGTCAACGGGTTGGGGAGGATAACTGTACAATTATTTAAAATATTGTCGAGTAGAACCAACAGCTGGTATGTGTCTTTTGGGGACATGTAATTTAATTATTTTCACAAAGATAAAATATATTATGCCGGGTTTACGCGTGAAATAGGGAGGATACGAGTTTAAAAAGACGCTTCCGCGCGCGGATATATTCCATTTTAAATAAAGCTGTCGGTTTAAGAGGAAATTTATAGTTGCAAATTTGGACAGAAATTCACTCTGTGTCTTCGCTAAAGCTAGTTCATAGAGAGTTCTCCTGTTCCACTGGTATTTTGTGTTGGTGTCCATGTTTCTGGAAATTGTAAAGCTGTGTTAGCCGTCCAAACTGTCACTTTTTGTGGACTCAGCAAAGGCACAGGACATGGACAGTGATAAAAGTTGCGGTCTGACATTATCATGACCAGCATTGTAATAATGACGCGTTTTGACACACCGATAATTGATCGATCTGTCGCAAATGGATGGGTTCATAGTTGATTTATTTTTTCTAGTTATTCGTAAGGTGAAAGGTTGAATTTGCAGTTGGATATTAAATATTTCATTCCCTTTTCCCTTTCAATTTTTCACATTATTGTAAAGCAAATTGGAACAGTGTACACAACCGAGAATTTTCCTACGTTGAAAAAAAGATTTCCATAAAAGATGTAATCATATTCGCCACTTTTTATGCCTTTATTCCATTCCCACGTGTATCCATATCCACCACATGTTAACCTTTCACTGGCCAGATTGTCTGGAAATATTAAACCCAATAAAAAGTTTTATTTGCGGGTATGAATTCGCAACAGTTTGTAAGCCGCCTTGGTTCTCGCTTTTTTTACGACTCATAAAAATATTAAATTAAAGTAAAAAATTAAACCGAAATGTCTTGAGGAAATATAAAATATAAAGCACAACAAAACTTGTCCTTTCTAGAAACTTTCTTTTCTAGGAAAGCTGATGGTAAGTCATGAAGAAAATCAAAAAATGTGAGAATGGTCCATTGACATCAATAGATGAAGGCTTTTCTATACATTCCTAACTCATCCTATTCCTTATAAGATGGTCTGGGAAAGCCACATGAAGGGAAAGAACTGAACAATTTCTAGGTTGAAAAAGCAATATCAGGAATGAAAAGGAGAACTGTCAAAAACGGTATGAAGTGAAAGCTCTCATATTGCAGAGTTATTTCCTTCTCTCCAATAAGAGTCTTTATGCTCGTGATTAACAAGGATGTTTCCCAAAGCTAAAAAAACTATATATATGTATAGCTTAAACCAATACGAGTTTTGGTAAATGGTGAAATTTATCCAGTTCTTCTATGAGTAATGTTCTCTCTGTCTGTCTCTCTCTCTCTCTTTCTCTCGATTCAGAGGAAAATAGTTCCCCTGAGGAAGGGATAAATAAAATGAAACAAGTGGAGCAGTTTTTCCCCTTATCAACTAATAACTGGGTTAGTATGAGACGAGTTGTAGGCTCAACTCTCGAAAATTAGGGTTGGGATGAGCTCGAGAAAGCTGATAAGTCAAATAACGTTTGGATAAGTTAAATTAGAATTTAGTGTGAGATAATAGGTTAGAGGGAGACAGTAATTGTGGTTCGAGAAGAGCTTTTTTCTAGCCTAAAGGCTGTATAAGAACGCTTTTATTTTGCTTTTTCCACAATAGATTGGATTCATCCATTTTGGATTTCTCTAGTTAATAATACGAGAGAGATAAAAGGGTGTGCAGTAGAGCGAAATCATTTTTGATGGATATTCCAGGTCAGCAGAATTTAATGTTGGGGAAAAGGGAGAATGTATAAGGATACTTTGTAGTCATAACTGCAGTCTGATTTTTCTTTCATAGAAGGATCCACTCTCTCTCCAAGGAAATTGATACTCGTCTCGTATATTTTTGTGGGAAAAATTTCAATAAAAATTGTACAGCCTCGTAAAATTCCTATAAACATGGAATATATATATCTACTCTATGTTTTCATTATGATTGTGGTTCGGATGAAATGAAGCTCAGCTCCAGCTTTCATGTGGATTTCATGGTAGACTTGTTCCCTTTTTAATTTGTGAGATGATACACACATCCCATTTCACACAGGGATGAAAATTATAGAAATGATTTATATATCGTTTATTTATTCACTTTTTTATCGTTAACGTACATATTATAGTTAAATATAGATTAGTTTTTTCACAAAAATCATTCCCAGGTGGGTTGAATACTCGGGTTTTATGAAAGCTTTGTAATTAATCACCAATCACGGCTGTCTAGATTCTCCCAGAAGGAAATGCTAGAAAAGTTATTTGAAATATCGGATTCTTCTCATTCCCCGAATTTCCACCCACCTGGAAATCATTTCTATTATAGCTTTTTTTAGAGGCAGTCGTGTACATTATTAGATAAATATGGTTCATGTTTTATTTACTTTCTATATTATTTTATGCTAATTTTCATTTCACCCTTATCGCTTATCATTCCACTTCTTTCTATACACTTTTATACTTTAATTTATATGTTTTCCTTCGGTGAGAGGTACAACTTGATTTTTTGATTCATCAAAATACATTTTCCCTTCTCCTGCTCTAATCACACATCTTTCACATATTTTCCCAAATATATTTGAACTCTCCTTATCATCACATGATATTTCAATATTACAGTTGCTATTAAACATTTAATTTTTCTTTTACCAATTAATTGAGTATCTTAAGATATAGCTCAAAGTATTCCATACTCAAATCAATAATCATCAGCTTCCTCTTCCTATTTACCTTGTTTGTGCTTCCGTAAAAACCCCGTTTATTTACCTTTGCTTTCTCCAAAGCTGATTATGTTTGTGTGATTCCAGCTTGATGAAAGTCGCCTGTTATATAGTAGGGTTATATATACTGATATTCATTTATCACTCTGATATATACACATAATCAATCATCATCACATCCAACATCTCTCTCCTTTTTCCTCTTTAGAGAGCTTACAATAATTGAGATATTTGTACCCTGCATCTTGTCACCTATACTTGTTTATTCACTTTCTCCACACCTCTGCCCATATCCATTACACTTTTCCACTTTACTCCCTTAGCTATTGTAAAAAGTTGAAAAAAAAACTGAAAGAGAGGAAGAAAAAAGGATAGAAGTAAAAAGTGACACGATAATGGAAAAAAGCTATAGTCCTCCATTCCTCCAAACGCAACGGATACTTTTCTCTTTTAAATTTACCGAACACTTTCTTCAGGCTGAACATTAACTGCCTTTTTGGATTCTTCTAGCAACCTTCTCACTTTTTCTCACACCCTAGACTTTAGAAGAGAGGAAAATACAACAATATAAAAAGCCCTCACAGTTACTTCCCTTCAAGGCACTAGCCCACTTGTTCAACTACTGGTTTTCGGATTAGGAGAAGTGAGAGAAAAAATATCGAATTTTTCTACATTTTTTTTCTATTCCTTTAGAAAAACCTTTTAGAGCTCATGGCCTACTGCACTTTCTCTCATTTACTCTTCCCAATACCTTCGGAGTGTTCCGGAGAAAGTAGATAAATTAGTGGGAGATGAGCTTGATTACATAGCTGACTCTTTTATATCTTCATCCTCAACTTTAACTTTGCCTTTAAAGCGAACCTGCTTTCTTGGGAAATGACTTTTGCTATATAGACCAGACCATTTTTAATTATATGAGCGATGATGAGATTACCTATGAAAAATTTAGCTTATCGATCCTCCCATTCATTAAAGAAAATGATCATCATAGGATTTTTAGCTCATCGTTTGAATACTTTTTTTTTAAAAAAACTGGATGTTTGTCTAGGTCGACTTATGAAGTGGTAAACTTTCTCCTCTATAAATTAAGTGGGTGAGTTTCCTCCCACAACGAGATTATGAAACCCCACAACTCGATCATTGGAGGAAGCTGTAGGTGAGCGTAGTAATGGGAGGGAGGCCGCTGTGAAACTGTGAAAGATGGGCAAACACAAACTGCTCTCCAGTCTTTTCTCCCGGAAACTCTCATTTCCTTTCAAACCGGTGGAGATTTTCTCATTATTTTTGTATGGACAAGACTCATGTGGGGAAAAGAGGATGGGCCACTTAAAGTGGAACAAAAAGGGAAGGAAATAAATTCTTATTGTAAGAAATAATTGATTTCTTCCTAAGTGAATGAATATGTAAAGAGATATAGCTTTGATGTTTGGCAATGCTGATTGGAGTGGAGGTATAAGTGGATGGTTAAAAAATTCAAGTTTAAAGCTCAACTTAAAGTTAGGATCTTATAATAAGATTATCATCATTAGAATAAATTACTCAAGGTAGGCATCAGGCGTAGGTGTGTTTTTAATTCGCTTGTGGATGCCGATGCTTCGCCGGATTTGTAGAGAGCTCATGTGTAGTTCTTTTAGTAATTCATATTAGCTAAGTAGTTATTAAGTAATGAACGTGTGCGTTTCTCTGAAGAAGAAAGTAATTTCATCATTTTCGACTTTCGATTTTCGAAATGAGAATAAGAAGTTTAGAAAGTATGATAGAGAATATTTCATGCCTGACTTATTTGAACGTTAAAAGGAAAATAATTCTACTAATTGCCAATTAGTCTAAATTCTACGATATTTATCTTGGCTAATAGCATCGATTCTCACTATTCTGGTGTAGTCAACTAATAGCACACTTCTCTCGATTAAGAGGATGAAAGCTTTCTATATGAGAAATGTGTATACTCTCTTTCCCATGAGCCATCTCGAGGAGGTCACAAAGTCTGGTGATTTCTTTGAAGATAGAGACCACCCTCCAGTTAAACTTGGAGCTGCATTCAAGATGATTAAGCTTCCACTGCTTCCTCACCATTGAGCAAATATCCCTTCTTTCGCGACTCTCTTGGGAGGGCTGCGCTGGTGTCGAAGTGCTTGGCAACATGTCGTACTTGTTGGCGACAACGAGTACGGGCACATTGTGCATATCTCTTGAATCATAAATCTGCTCTTTTAACGTCTTCAGTTGATGGAACGAATCTAGGTTGGACGCATCATAAACTAAGATGTATGCGGATGCACTTCTCAAGCTCACCCCACCCGTCCACTCCTCCAGTGAGTTTTGGGGGAAGCTTGTGAGGGGCGGAAGGTCGACGATCTTGAGTTGGTAGACGCGATTATCCAACATCACCGTCCTCGAATGAACTACGGGACTAACGGTGCTAGAATACTCCTCTGGATACGTGTTCGTTATGAATTGCTGTTGAAGAAAAAGAAAAGAAAATAAAGAGTCAATTCATTCCGCTCTTTTACACTTCCCAAGGTTCTAGTAACAATCATTTTGCAAACACATTTACCACAACACAATGACATGTACACAAAATATTCCATGTCCTTATTGACATTAGTTTGCTATTTCCTTACTTGGCAATCGAGTAAACCTCCTTTTACTTCCCTTTTTACGATCCACTCCTAAAAAGACCGAGAGGACCTTGGAGGTTAAGCACTTTCCTTTTATCCTTTTTACTCTTGCCCCAAAATCTAATAAATGTAGGATGGCTTGGTAATGTGTCCTACTCGAAAGTGGATTTTCCCTTGTCTTCTTCCCTTCCTCTCTCCTCCACAACTTTCCCTTGTGGTAATGAGGAAATGAAATGAAAGTGGGAAACAGTAGTTCTTGCACTTTTATGGGATATGCACACCTACATACATTTCTGCACTCTCCCATTTCCCTCCCCACCACATTCCCTCCAAAAAGCATAAATATCTTATTACCTCAACAAAGTTTTATTTCCCTCCAATTTCATACGAACTCTACCCTTCCATGAAAATCTCGCGGAGGATTATAGTGTTTAAAAGTAGAACTAATGGCTTCCCTTTTCATATGCTCTCCATTCTCATTCTAATTCCGTTATCGTCACCCATCCACCTCCACCAAGTTGAAACTATGTTATGTGGAGAGCCCTAGAAATTCCGATCCTCCACAATTCCATGTGCTTTTCGCAAGTGCAGCAGTCACAGCAGAGAATCTCGGTTTGAGTCTGGGTCTGCTGATGCAGCAAAGAGTCGAGGTGAAATTAGTCTATAAACCACTTTTATCATATAGCTCATATCGTAATGGATTGGATTCCAGTGGAAAATGAGTTTCAAGGTGAGCTCCAGTAATGAGCTTGGCCATTCCAGTTTTCCGTGTCAAAATCAAATCAATTGGTCAAATCAAATCGTTAAAAAATTCAAGTATGAACGTAAATGACAAAAATCCTTACACGTTTTTTTACATTTTAACGATCCCTTTTATCCCTTGATAATTTAAGCGTATCTGTTGAGCACAACTATTCTCCCTTGTTATTGGTTGTAATCTCGCAAATAACAATAAACAAAAAGGGTATATCCGACAGAGAACTGGTCTTGTAAAGTGATTCACATTCTATGGGATTCTGCCATTATCATCACAACCATTTCATTTTTTTCCTGGTAAGAGCCCACCTCCCTTTTCCATTCCACTCGAATCCATTTGGTAGAAAATACTCCGGTAATAACTATCAGGAGATATAGAGAATGGAAATTTCTAACCGTCGCATTGCTCACGCTAGATTGAGCGGAAGTGGAGGCTGAAAAAAGGAGAAAAAATTTCGTGTAGGTGTCCTCATGCATCTTGTCATCTCACTCGTTTACAATGATGGGAGGTGGCACCGCCAATCCTCTTTTTTTGAAGGCGACTTTTCATATTTCTATAAAAACTTCTATATGGAATAGTGAAGTACTTTGCCTTTCACCACACTCGAGAGCATTAGCAATTGAAACGGAGACCACGACGCAATCCACAATCCTCTCAAAAGCTGAAGGGTGATATGAGCCTATTAATGGAGTATTTTAGTGTTTCACCAGTACAGAAAATTTCCCCTGTAATGATCACATATCAGCTTCATCTCTGCAAAAAAATGCAATTTCTTACGTGTGGCATAAAGAAAATTACAAGATTGGTGGGCCTCACAAGACTCACCTCAGGGAGCCATTAGTTTACCGCATATCATCACTAATAATGGAAGAAATTAACGGCGAGGAGGAGGCATTCACGCCTTAATCGTTTAATGACGGCTGTTATCAAACCATTGCAGAAGGAGAAAGTAATGGGAATGAACCCAAGTCTTTTGTACTTTGCTTCGACCAAGAAACCTATTTATACATAAGCTATTTGTGTTGTTGGCAAATGAAGAATAAATACTCTTCTCTTCGTTCCATTTCACAGGGAAAGTCTGTGAGGCACAAAAGGGAAGCTGTCCCTCAAAGGCGTTGGCTCAAGGCACATATCATAATAGCTATTTAATGAATGGCCTATTTAATAGCAAAGTAAAATGAGATGGGTATGAAGAAGACTAGTAGTCATATTCAAAGATGATGATTCAGAGTAATTACACGGATAATTTCATCACTTTTAGTGTTCACTGAACAGTGGCAAATAAGATGGTAAGGTTATTACTTGGAAGTAAAAAGCTATTTTCACAGATATCAACTCTTACGGGATTGTTGCATATTAACTATAGTAATAAACTGGTTATGTCCGATAAAAACTTGTTGTTATTGCTAAGCTTTTTCAGAGAATATGATATGGAATATGAGACAATTCAAGAGCTAATTAGACTATTGAAAGTGGATATGAGTTGCACGTGTACTTGACGACTTTGAGTGGATCGCAAACAGGAAGTAAAAATGATATAAACTAAGTTGTGGCTTGGGTTTCATATAATAAATTGGATGTTTAGATATAGTTGGTTTAAGACGAGAGTCATAAAGTTTCAAGATTTTCACAAGAGAAAAGAAATGAGTAGCGCTATGAAATTGGCTTACTTGAATAATCGACGTTTTTCCCACGTTGGCTGCTCCTAGAACAACGACTTTAACCAAGTGCATCTTCAGACTTCATTCTTCACTAGACATCTGCTCTGTAACATAAAAAGGGTAATGTTAACTGTTGTAGTGAAAACACAACATTTTTATTATTTAAAGCTGCTTTTACTCCGGGAAAATCTGACTGGGTAAGATAACCTCATAAAGGCTACGTGGAAGTGAAAACTTTTTTGGTGAAATATTATATGTGCGCCCCCACTCTAAAGCTCCACGAGGGAGTTAACTGTACAAGTTCACATAATCCTTAGGGAAGTCTGTAATTTTCAGGCGAGAAACTATCTAAGCCTTATGTCCAACCAAAGTTGTATGAACTACAGGATGAGAAAGAGAGAGAGAGAATTATCCAATGAAAAAAAAATACAGTACACCTCCCATTCTCCAAAATATAAGGTTCTAATCTCTGAAATGTGGAACATGAAACATGATCATGGAAACTTTTTTTTATACTAGAAGTAGAGCACAAGCAGTAAACCTCTCTCTTCACTCGTGAAATAGTTGATATTTTAGGTAGAAGAAAAAAAATTGGAGCAAGGATTGAAATTAGTTGGGGAGCATCATCTCTCATACCATTCAAAAGAGTTACTTTCAAACATATGAAGAAAGAGGAGCACCCGACAAAAAAGATCAACATTGCTCAAATACTCAAGTGCCTCTTGTAAAGTGTCCTAGCTTGAGAGTTATGACATGACAGAGAAGAGAAAAGACTCGAGTCTCTCAGGAAATTAAAATTGGCTCAATGAACTCAGTCGTAAAAAACAGGTAGATTTTTTTTCTTGACAGAGCACTCAAAAGAATTTAAATAATGGTGTATGCCACTCATTCAACGCAACTCATCCTTAATTTAAGATGATGACTAGTCTCTTCTTTAATACTTTATGTATTTCTTACATTATTCATTGTAACATATAGTTGCAAAGAGTGGAGAAAAATGTTTTATCTTTAATCACCTTCACTTTTCCCCAAGTAATCTGTTAACTTTGTAATTGACCAGAAACATTAAAACTTTACAAGTAATTATTATTTAATAGCTTGTTTTTATTAAGCCACTTGCTCAACTGCCACTTAACTTTTTAATATTCTTGCCGCCAGCTATAAATATTCAAATTTTTTGGCTTTTACACAGATGAAAATATGCTTTTTTCTTCTCGAACATATATCGCTTCCCTTTTCGTTATTAACTGAAGGACTCAAGGGAACTGGTCAAATTATGTCAAGACTTTGTTGCATACATAATCAGTGTGTAGGCGTATTGAGAAAAAAGTTGAGAAAAAGCCCATTATAATTTATTTTCTGAAAGAAAGTAGGAGAAAGCAGAGCATACAATTTCATCATCTTGAATAGCTCTCGGCTTTCACAACATTATTAGTTATGGCATATGAAGTGTGTGAGATATTTATAGAGCTTGAGCTTCACGTTGAAATTGACTTTAAAGATTACAATGACAATATGGAAAGGTAATAGAAATGAAATGCTTTCCCCATTTCCCCCTTTCTACCTTCATCATAATTATTATTGTTTAATGCTTGAAGGAATATGCATATTCTTAATTTTCTTTTGAGCTCTTTTGCTCGTTTCTCTCGAGAAAAAAATGTCCTTTTTTAATGTTGAGCAACAAAAGAGTTGAGAAGATAGGACCACTTTGAAAAATTAAGTAGGAGGGGGAGGACGAGAGAGAATCTCTTTTTTTAGAATAATATGTGCGTGCTTTTCAGTCTAAAATATTGCATAAGATTATAACAGGTGCATGTCAACATCTAATAAAATTACAGGACTGGAGTGTAAGCATCCATAAAATATTCGTTGGGTAAGCAGACGCTAGTCTTGAGAAGTGGTTTCATATTGCCTAACTTAATTTTCCATTATGGGCCTACTTTCACCAACCTCTGATATGGGATAGACCACTGAAATTTTTTTTACCCAGCTCTTGTCTCCGCTATGGAAGAACAAAAGAGAAACTTTTAATAAAACTAGTGGGGGGTACTAAAAGAATGGGGAAGGGCTCAAGAACCCTATAGGGATTGGGATAATTGAAATGTTTTTGTAATTAAAATAATTACAAAGTGTTTTAGAGAAGAGAAGTGAAGAGAATGTGAAATATCAGAGGTTATTCTTATGGCAACTAAAAAGGGAATGATTAAGGGGAGGCTGGGGTTCAATGGGAATAATTTTTTTTGGAGAAAAGGGATAAAAGTGTAAGAAGAAAAGATATGACAATGCCCGTGTGAAGATGACAGAGAACAGTATTTATTGTAAGGCTTGTCATAAAGTACAATTGATATTGGAAGAAATGGAAAATGTGAAAAGGGATACAAGAGCGTGACGAGTTGTGTTCACAATTTACAATCTGTGCTGTTCAAGATATAAATTCGAGAGGAATATAAAGATGATAAATATATATGGGTATTTTTTTTGCCAGTGAAATAAAAGCGGTAGCTTCTGGGCCAGCGCATCTTTTCACTTTTAAAGAGATAAACTAGGGCGGAGGAGGACAGAAAAGAGTAGAGGCGAAAGTGGTTTATGCACAAGTGTGAATGTTGGAAGTCATGACATTCGCATAATTCATTCAGCGGAACCGCTACACTTACACCGATGTTTCCCTCCTTGTTTATTTGTTTGAGAGTGGGACTCTGTTTATATCCTTTTGCTCTTTTTCCTTACTCTTGCCTCCCAGCTGGATCA
Organism: Rambutsinella grinnellia; assembly: GCA_027743725.1. Classification (NCBI taxonomy): domain Eukaryota; kingdom Metazoa; phylum Arthropoda; class Collembola; order Entomobryomorpha; family Entomobryidae; genus Rambutsinella; species Rambutsinella grinnellia. The sequence continues at coordinate 36,226 of JAHZMU010000754.1, read as the reverse complement.
TCAAAGTTGGGAGAAATGTTTAATCAAATTTCTAATGCAGAGCACAACTACATAGGATGTGAAATGGTTTCGGGCGAGAAAGGATGATCACATTGAATTGGTATGAAAAGCTGCGATCTCAAATCCCAACTTTTTTTAAGGATGAAACACCAGCCCGTGAAATGCCATGTGCTTCTCTATTCAGCTTTTTATTGAAAATTGCCAAATTATTGAATCACGAAGGCAACAATCAGACTAATGTCTGTTAACTTTTCTGATTTAAAAAATTCCCCATTCTGTTCCCTCCTTTTTTATAAAACAAGTAACAACTAGTTGCGTTTAACTCGATTCACCAAAGTCAAATAAATCCGTAAATTTACTACCAGAAACTTTTCCACCCCATTTTTCACTCCAGAGTTCATGCCATTCGGAAACTGCAAGGTTTGAATATCGCCATTAATCTTTATTTCAACGTATCCAAATTTCTCTCTCGACTTTTACATCAATAAATATTTCAATCTAGAATCATTCTTGATGAGATTCGAGACGCTACAAATAGCTTCCACATGTTTCATATGTAGGACGAGGAGTGTTGCATTTCTTCAAAAAATTGTTATTTTATGACCACTTTAATTAGCACAAAAATATACATAGCGATAGCCTTCCACAAAGCCACTCTTCATCTCTCTCTCCTATTCCAATGTTTTTCTCTTTCGGAGAAGCTCAACCAGAAACACAGCCACATGATACTGGCATCTGTGCCAGTTCTCAAACTAATGATGTTCTCTTGTCAACACTTTCTACTCAGTCTCGAGCCATTCACAAATAGAAGAGTTGTCATATTCTCTGAATAAATTTTCCCCTTCACATTTTTTTTGCCGCTATTCAAGCTGAGAATGATGAAAATTGCCATATTGCACAATCTCCTTTTCCGAGCGTCATTCTTTCTCCGAAGATAAACTGGAAATTTCTTTTCATTCAACGGTATAAAAATAATTATAGTGTAACCACGTAAATAATTGGAGTCTTGACAGTGTATAAGAAATGCCTTTTTCTGGCAAAAATCCAAGGGAACGGCAGTCCTTTCGAGTTTAACTCCTTTACTTGAAGAGTAGAGGGGAACAAAGAGGGATATAGCTATACACTTCCTCTTATCATGCTTCAGGTAACCCTCGCATAACAAATGACTAGAAAAAACTCATAATTGGACCAGAATCTCAGAAGCCGGATAAGATAAATTATAGGCTTGCAACCCAACTCGTTTAATTTCTTCACAATAAAAAGATCCCTTCAGTCCCAATTTAAATTCTCATTTATTATTAAGATAACCCGTGAAAGGTAAAAGCCCAGCGTAAAAAGCATTTCAACTGGAATATATCTCCCTTATCGCTTTATACTCGCGTGGCTCTTGCCCGCTCTACTGAATTTCCTTTCTGCCAAAATCCTACTCTCAATTTTAAAGCTAATCAGTGAAATCTATATGGGGCTATGTAGACTTTTCTAACTTTATTAGGTCTAAACATCACATAAATTTAGTCTTGCTCTGCTCCCATTTCTGATAAACTGACAATAGAGAATTGTTGATCAAGTGCACTTTCCCCACATCTTTTATTTCTTAAAAGATTTCTTTCCTTTCACAGTTAAGTCTAGGTACATAAGTAGTGTTGGATGTGATTGTTAGTTAATAGCATTTTGAGCCTTTTATATCCCTTTTGCCCTCTACACATTCCCGGGGCAGGAGAAGGATATTAACGCCATAATAAAAATGAGTTTGACATGGGGCATTGTTGCTCCTACCATTTCTCTTCCTGTCTTCTGGAAAAACTCTGCTTTCATGTGACTCTCATCATTACTTTGATGGATTGTGCAATTCCCATTCAATTGTTGAGACAATGTTGGGATATGACAGATGAATGCCATCTTTCAAATAAAATCCTTTCATAGGAGAGATATCTGGTATTCGAGACACAAAGATTTTTCTACTCAATTTTTAATATCTCGTATAAGTTCAGTTCTGACTTTCACTTCCGCTGCTTTTCACGTGGGCACCATTTCCTATATGAGAGTGTAGGTGTAGTTGGTCACTTCCGTCGGAGCCTCAAGGGACACATCAATTTCTAAAAGGGAAAACTTTTCCGAACTAAAAATTTACTTGAAGGCTAACTATTCACAGATTGAATTACTCTATTACACTAATGGTTGTGGATTGTTAGTGCTAACAAGGAAAAGCTGTCTCCTTATATAGTAGCAAACTTATTTTTTTCTTTTCCTAGAAAAGAGACATGTCAGCTTAAATACTTTTCTTTTGGCTTACCTACCTTTCCTGTTAATTATGGCCGTGGCAATATCTTTAGAGCTTTGGCAAAACCTTTTCACGATCAGTCACAGTGTTCCTTACAGAGAATAACCCGTCATCCTTCTCATCTCATATCCTTTGATCCTCTCTTTCATTGTTGTTGATGGTCAAGGGTCCCCTTTCACAACGGCTTGAAATTGACTCGTGAATTTTCACTCTCTGTGATTTTAACGAGCCTCAAGCCTTCTCAAATATTCTAATGGCATTTCCCTTCACTCTCACAAAACCACTCACAATTCTATAATGACAAGGTAAACGTATAAGGAAATGTACGTGAGGAATTCGGAAAAATGAACTCTTCTCGTCTTTCTTCCCTTAAACGTGTCAAAACTCACTTTCACTTCGAAACACAGAGAAAATGTGAGGTTTCTTTGCACGTGTGCTATTATTACGTATTTGTAAACACTTTACAAAGTGAATATTCATGGAAGAAAGTTTAAGAAAATTATTGCTTCCTTTCAAGAACGCTCTACACCAACAACAGAGATAATGGGGCAGACATAGCTGGAGGAAAGAGCAGGTGAATTGCTAAGCCTTCATAAAATATAGAAATGGCTCGACTCACAATACGAATGGGTTTCGCTTGTGGGCGAAAAAGGAAACAATAATAATTGGAGTGTGACACAGTCGATGTCAGGATGGGAATGGTTATTGAGGAATAGAATGGGTAAAAGTTTATTGACTAGTTGGCAAGAGAGGAATGGATTGGAGTTAGATTAGAAGTGAATATAATGGATGGAGTGAGAGGAACGAGGGAATAAGTGTCCCAGCTTTTCTCTTAGTTAATGGGTGGATGTGGGGACTAAGCTTTAGTTACTTTAACCTTGTAACGTTTCTCTCTTTATTATTTTGGCGAGGAGCTGAATGATTTAGAGAGGAAGTGGGAGAGCCGATGTCCTCCTTCCGTCTATGTATCCTTTTGGTTTCAACTCTTCTTTTTCCCTCTTGTCGACACTGATGGTGTAGAAGTTTAAAGGAAAGTTTTAGCCATGTGCTAAATAGTGAGGGGGAGAGCTCAGCTACGAGTAGTTCATTACGAGTGGATAAGAATGATGAGTGGGCACAAGGAAGAGTAAAGCTGAGCTGTAAAAAAGTGGAAATTTTGGTGAAAGTTAGAGAGAGAGAGAGAAAGAAAGAGTGTAATGCTCTCATGGGCTAGGTAGGAAGCACTCTGAAAGGAGAGATGAGAAAACGCTACCCTTTCTAGTGGCAGGAGTGGGAGTGATTGAGTGTGAATGGGGTGCGTAGGATTTAAAAACTAATACGTTAGATTTTCACTTATATAAAAAGACCATTCAAATTATACAAAGCCCTACAACTTTTTAATCTCGTAAAATAATATCAAAATTTAATCATAAAGTTTAGTACGAAACGAAATTCCCTGTAAATAGCAAGGAATAATTATTTGAAACCTGTTATGTAATATTTCCCTACCTTACAAACACGCTTCTCCTTTCTCCCCACACGAGAAGAGTTCCTTTCCTTACGAACTTGAGCTCCTCACCAAAAACTTGCCCTTGTACAGCTTGACTTGGAACACTCTCTTCCACTAACTTGTGCCCAGTTCTAGGGTTCCTCTCTTATAGCAGAGAGTGGGAAATAGCTCCTTTTTTCCTTCCTATTCCAACTGCAATCGCATCACTATTCTCCTTCTCTCCTTCGCGAATCCTACTCTGAAAAAAAAAACCTGCTAGCCTTTTGAAAACGCAGTGAGCTGGAAGGTAAACCGGAATCCTTCAACCTTTCCTACTCTATTTGGATCCAATTGTGAAGTCGATTGGTAGGAAAAACGGGCTCCCTAATTTTTTCTTTTCCACCTTCGCTAAAGCTCATCTACTAATGCCAAATTTACATCCATTCCATATAGAGCAAAAAAAAATAGTATGGCTATCATTGGAAAAGTTTTGTGTGTAAAAAAACGGGATAGAAGTATGCCAATCTGGAATACCTTATACCAATCTCTTTTCTTTTAGGAGGTCGTCACAGGAAACTAGAAAAACAGTCCATTCGGCTTTCTCCCTTCCCTCACTCCACTTGTGAAAGACATGCCCTTGATATTCTTGGAGCCGGTGGTTGTTTCTCCGAACGCGAGCTTCCCTTCAAAACTTTTTTATGAACAATAATAAGTCACAGAGGTAAAGTTTAGGTAGAAAAAGTTTCCTACCAGACGGAAAACCCTTTGAAACAGTATCTTTCTCCTTATTCAATTTCACTTGTACACTTCAGATTGTACTGATATTTTATGCATAAGTCTGAAATAGTATGGTTTGTTCACAGTTCATAGGATGGCTTGTAAATGCAAATCAATTTGTTCAAACTAATTATAAAGAGAAAATATTTTGCCTGAAATATCTCGAAAAAAAGAAGCCTTCTATTCTTATTTTAGGTGTGAACTGCATTTTAAAAAGTAGAAAATAAATAAGAAGGGAAACAAAAGTTTAGAAAGTTACAGAAATTATTTTCATTCTCCACAGCTTCTGTTACGTTATTGAATGGCATTTTTTGAGCTGTTTTCCCAAATTCTTAAAAATGCTTTTTACCTCTGAAAAGCTCTAGTTGTGCTCCAGGATTACGACCCTAATGCTGGAAACTGCTCAGCTGGTTCGTCATGTTGGAAAGGATGAAAACGGCTCAATCCTTTCTCCCACCAACTTTCTTCCAGGAGTTGGAAAAGCCTTAAAGTTTTTATGCAAACTCCCACATGTTCCAGAAAGCTTACAGGTAATCGGTGTACACAAATATGGTTCTGGAAAAAGTCATAAAGTCTTAACAGGAGATAAGGTTGCGAGATAAAAGGTGACAGAAATGACTTGCTGTTTCCTTCTAACAAAGCCAATAAGACTTTTGGTAGAGATGAATCATCATTATTTAAAAATAACACTTTTCTCTCTTCTCTCTCCCATAAAAAATTTCCAATTCCAACTGAAATATTATCCGTCTGAAAGTGAGATAGTTTTTAAGCCTATAGCTAAATGTCACTGGATGAAAGTGAAAGAAGTACTCTCTTAATTAAAAGAGATTAGAAAGAGAGCATTCCCTAAACTTTTAAATAGCATCAGAGTCATGATCAGACTTTGCTTTTTCATTAGCAAAAAAACCCTAATCATTATAGGTATCTACAGACTTGTAAAATATTTTCAAACTTTCCCTTTTAATTAAATGGTATTAGATCGATCTCAATTGTAAGGTGACCTTCTATTCAGGGCTCCTGAAAGGGATCCGGATACAGTGACTGTCAAGCGGATGTGTACTTTTCCAACCTCATGATTTATTCCCAGATGATAATAAGGGAGAACCATCTCATTTCGCTCCAGATATATTTTCTCTTCTGTCATCAACATCTCTGCTGAGAACATTTTTTCTACTCAGAAATTTCAGATATGTTTCTCCCCAAGTTTCTCTCGCGGTTTATGCTCAAATCCTGTAACATATTGTTCCTCACTGCTTTTGGCTTTACCTTCGTGTAAAGTAATGGAGTTCGCGATTCTCTTATCTTTCGGACTCTTCCAAAAGCCTAAACTATTTGGGATGTGCTTGTAACTTTGTCGGATGGTGATCATCTACTCCGTTCACCTTCCCTTTACCCAACCCTTAACATCGATCGCTTTCTTTCCTTGCAGAAATTGCAGTTGCAACATGCCTTATATAATGCAGCCTTCCATGTATCTATTCAAACTTGTCTCAAAAGTCATCTCTTTCCTCTTAATTTTAAGTGAGTCATTGAAAAAATTGCTCTTTATATAACATCATTCTAGAAAATTATTCACTAGTCACATCTTCAAGATAATATCTCTATTATTTCCCCCATTTTAGCTAGTTCCATGCTATTGCTATCTTTCAATTAGAAAATTTACACAGGCATCTCCATTCACTATCAGCAATTACCCTAAATATAATTAGGAACGTAACTGGAGGCAAACAATTCCCCACTAAAGTTTGGAGGAAGCTAACTCATGAAAACGGGACAGGAAGGCCTGCAGTCCCGAAACTTTTTTCATATTCCAAGGTAGAATACATAGTCAATATCTCTCTCACGAGCGGAAGGTGAGAGAGACGTGAAGTGGAAAAACGCTGATGCCTCCCCAGATCATATCGTATGAGAGGGAGAAAAGCGGACTGAGTCACTCATTTCCTGTTATGACAGACTAGAAACTTGTACTCAAGTGGGCCTATGCAAACACTTGAAGGACCTATATAAATATTTTAATACTCTGATTTTTTTTTCTTCACTGCCTAAAAGAATGAAGTTGTTTGGTTTCGGAGAAGATTCAAAATGATGTTGACATTCTAGCTTTTGTATGTAGAAAAGAGTGAAACTGGTGCAGTGTAAAAGAGGAATGAGAATGAGAGCGGATGTTTAGAAAAAGTAAACGATTTTAAATTTGCTTTGATATTTATTGAAAAAACATAATCATTTTAATGATAACGGATATTTAAAGTTTTGAAAATAACTTGATAAATTTGTTTTAATAAAAAAAAAATGATGATAATCAGTGTTCAGATTTGGGGAGGATTTTTAGCCAAATCGTTGAGCATCTCGTGCGCCCTCTGAAGTCCAGCATCACAATGTTCCTTGAATTGTGGATGAACCCTGAAAGAAAGGAATGGAATTTGGCTTTAGTTAAAATGCTTTAATGATGATATTAAATAGCTAATTTTACCCTTTCACATCAGTATTAAACTTGTAGTTTTTGGGTTGATTCCAAACAGCTACAAAAGCAGTGTGAACGCTTCCATCTGCCGACTGACTGACCAGCATTCGAGGCGTGTTTGGCTTTGCCTGGCATTTGTTAAATGCCTGATTCATGGCTTGTTGGTTCATCTTGGGCTTCGTAGCTATAAAATAAAACTAGAACTAATCAGTAATACAATTAGCGTGATTAAAGTACAAAATATTTGTATTACAAAATATTCTTACTTCAAAAATAAGTACACAATTTCACAATTCACAATTCAACTAAAAGTTATTGGTGTTTCTCAGAGCTTGTCTGAATGCCTTGTGAGCCTTGAGGTTGTTTGCCACAAATCAAGAATATTTTATCTCTCTCGGTTTCCTGTCTAAAATATTTTATCAAAAAACATCCATTCGACATTCCATATTTCAAGCAAGGTAAAAATTAACCTCATATCCAGGAAATCATTTGCATGGAATGCAGACTCTGAAACCAAAACCCTCAATTCTCCTTTCCAAAAGCACTACAAAAGCACAAAACATTACAGATCCTCTCACGCTTCTCACCGTCTTCAATCTTAACCATTTACATTCATTCCATGCCAAGTCTCTTTCCTCCTCTCCCTCCAGATGGGCCTTGCCTCTCTTCCCATCTCATTCAACAACGTTTCCACAAAAATAGTAGAATGTGAAGAGTAACATTTCGCATCCTTCCAATCCTCATCTTAAACTGTTTAGCTTTTTAACTCTGCCTATTTTTAGCAAAGGGAAACTCTCTTACTCCACACCATCCACATCCATTATGTCTCCTCTATTTATACCTAGTTAACTAGTTAACTCTCTCTCTCTCTTCTTTTCTCAAGCCACTGATCTCTTCCCTACTATGAAGCACACTCCTCCAACTCTTGCACAATTGAAATCTCCGAAAATACATTTTGACGAGAGTATTGCTCCCACCAGTAAAACTTTGAATGATGATGAGCTCCAAGAAAATAAATAAATTCCTCGTACTCTTCTCATCTCTTTGCGAAAAGAAATTCTTGAATGGAAATATGTAGTCTGATCACCAGTCTATGGTAGAATGAACATTGAAATATCAGTTTCTCAAAAACTATTTAGTAGTGATAGTAGGTTTGTGAGGAACGCATGCTGGCTCATCCTCATATTATGTGTTTTGTACAGGAAAGAATTTGTTCAGTGAGCCATCTCCTCCATTCTCATCATCACCGTAAAAAATCCTCTCCACTTAACTAACAATAAAAAGTTTTTTATGTGGAGATAACCGATAACTTGATAACTTTCTCAAGTCTCACAGAGTTTCTGCAACTGATGAAAGAGAACGAAAAGCCGTTTCGCTCTATTCCCCACTTCTTAATGGCATTATTATCAAATTACAATATCTCAAGCTCTTAAATTAAATGAATCTGGCATGAAATAATAGGGGAGAGTTGTATATGAAATGTTTTGAAATTTTTACAAAACTCAATAACAAGTAGGCTGTTAGTTGTGATATTGTTGCTACACTTATAGTGTAAAAATTTAAATCAATTTGGCGTAAAAGCTGACCCCCAACAAGTAAGAGTTTTACATGTGAAAACTAATGGTTTTTTGTGATATTGTCGCAGAGAATTTTCCATTAGAAGTTTCCACTTTAAATGAGTTCATAATGCCTTTTCCCTGTAGCTTTTTATCAGAGAGAGAACAAGTGAGGATGACTCCTTCCATTTTGGTGACATGAAGTATTTTTCTCCCGAGTAAGAGAGAGACAGAGAATGAGCAGGAGACACATTTCCTCAAAGGTAATGGAGGAATATGATGATGAGAAAAGGAGGAGGACAACAAAGCTGAAAATGAAGTGAATCGAGAATTGGCAACATTAGCTATGAAAAAAGTAGGAGAATATAAAATCTATAGGGATATTGTGTGATTTTTACTATGATGGTGTAGAGAGAGAGAGAAGAAAAGGGTTTAATTTTTTTGGAAAGGAGGGAGGCATAACTTTTTCATTTTTATCATCAATCTCATCCCGAAAGGAAACGTGAGAGATAGAGTTGTAAAAAGTGTAATTTGGTTGGACCGAAAAGTTTAGAGGGGATTGGGTGCAATTGTTTCTGAGCCTTCATCAGTTTCATTAGGGAGACCGGAACCGGATGTGACTCGTGGCGAGTTATGAACACTAGTGATTTGTGAGTCTTGATTAGTTTGGAAATTCTGAAATGACTGTATAATTTTCTTTCTGAGGAATATCAACGAGGCATTAATTCTGTAAAGTGAGAAATGCCCAAAAGGAGAAGACTCAATGAAGTTCCAATTTTATTGCGAATGCAACACTTCAGCTAATTCCAGGACTGATGTGGAGACGACACCGGGTTCTTCACACGTCGCACGATTGTGGCTGAGAGAGCGAATGGCGACTGGATATATGAGAGAGGGCTCATGAGTACTTGGAAAAAGTTATGATTGAGTTTGTGGCCACCGGGCGTAGCGGAGAGTAAAGAGGGGACGATACACCTTTCACTGCCAAAGTGCCTTAAAATATAGAATTATTACTGACCAATTTAAATAGCTTTAATCTTTTAGAAATATTTAGTAAATCGTAAAGAATAGTATAAGTTGTTTTTTTTTTGTATTCCATTAATTCTCTTTTGTACTTTCCTACACTTGTGCTTACGCAAAAGTTAAATTTAGAATAATTATAGTCATTTTTAGCAATTATGATATTAGCACCGGTGGCTTTGTCATTGTGATAATTGTCACTTTTTACTTGTCTCATCCAACTCCAAATGTGCTCAGTTAAAAGTCAGGTTTTTATTAGGAGGGAAAAGGGTGTCAACTCCAAGTGATTTCACGCTAGTTTGCAATAGTAATTGGGTAGAGAGACGTGATATGTGTTTAGACAACTGTTTCCTGCTCTACACTAGACTACACGCACTTTAAATAGAAGGAGAAGATTAGATATAAAACCTGGTTATTATTAAGTTAGTAACGCTACTTTCCATTTCCATATTTAGCTTTGTCTCTTCGTCTATCTATCTCTCTAGTAGTTAAATTATTTTGAAAGCTAAGTAACTTCCAGTGTTCTCTGAAAAGAGAAGGCGACAGGTGTGGGTGGGAACAAGGAAAGAAAATTGCAAAGCAAAGCCCCTCTTTGTGATCCATGTTGTTAGATGAGTGATTTGGAGTATGAGAAGAGTCTTTGGCCAAGAATTAAAAATGCTTTTAGGGTCCTGGTCGCTTTCACCTTCTCTCATGTAGGAGTTTGTGCGCTGGTTTTAGGCTATATGATTTTGGGAGCTTTCCTCTTCCAGTAAGTTATTTTATAAGCTATTATTTTCTACTTAATTTTTTTAAAAGGTCTGAAATTACAAGGTGTAAAGGTCTTTATTTTCTCGTTGCCCAGAACGATTGAAAGTCAAGAGGAAGATCCAAAGCTTGACGACGTCCGAAGACTGAGAGAAGAAACGGCGGACAAACTGCTCGACATTGTTCTCAAGTCGAATACCCTTGAGGAGGTGAGCGCTATAAAAAAAACTCTGCAAAACTGAAACAACTTGGTATCGCAAAACTAACTCTTTTTATTTCTATTTTTTCTAGGAAGAGTTCTTCATTCTGGCCAATGAGACGATCTACAACTACACGATCCATGTGGTGAGCGCGATCAACGATGGCTTCGAAGGTGAGCCCGCCAACAGGACCAAGAAGCTCACCAATTCCACTGAGAAGACGGAAGCTTGGAGCTTCTCGGGAGCATTCCTCTACTCCCTTACAGTCATCACTACTATTGGTAAGTAATAAGAGAAAGTGCTGAGGAAAAAAGTTTTCCCTCTACAAGGACGTGAGCCCACTACACCATTTCAGTAATTAAGACCATTTCCATTTGTTTCCACAACAGAGAAAAAGTGGCCATTTCCTTTACCAGTTTCTCCTGCGGTTATATAAAAATTTAGAGGAAACACTTGATTCGCTAAAGTTTTGATCTTGCTTTACCATTTCTCATTCGAGCTATAAAGAGAGAAAGTTTTGGTGTGGTGGAAAAAGTAAAAAGCAATCCATATGACAAAGTTGCTGATTGCTTTGCTTCTCTCGTTTGACCCTATACACTTCTCAATTTTAATCCTCATTTTTTTAGAGATGATTGCAGTTGTATAGGAAAAAAGTCAACAGATTTTTAAGCCCTTTCCTTCCGGTTAGGTGGAAGCGATTGAAAAAGAAAGCGTTTTCACTTTTTCCCTGATCAACTCCGGGGATAAATGTAGCTTGATGATTTTCTAGCGATCGCATCAGCTTCTGTTGAGAATGACACAATTCATCTTGAAAGTTGCTAGCTCAGGGAAAAAAGCTTTTGTTATTCCCGATTATGCAAGAGTTGTATAAAAAGAGGGAATGTGGAGGGAACAAACCGCAGATAAAAAATTGAATTATGGCTGAAAGTTAGGTCAATATTGGCATCCTTCTATGGGGAAAGTAGGTGAGAGTCTGACTAGAGCCATGAAGTTGTCGGTGGCACATGTACATGAGAAATGGGATGGGGACGTGCTCCTGGGGAAAAATCGGACATATGTTCTCCTACAGATTTTTCGAGGACAAGGTGGATTAAATGGGTGTAATTTGTGAAATGGTTGGGGTTACATGATAAAAATTTTGTAACGTTTTTACATTTCTCTTGTAAGGTTATGGAAACTACGCACCTCGAACGCCCTGGGGTAAAGTGATGACTATCCTGTATGGGATAATAGGGATGCCACTATTTCTCCTTTACTTGTCCAATATCGGGGATATCTTAGCGAGAGGATTTAAATGGACGTTTTCCAGGTGTTGCCAGTGCAAGTGAGTGAAATATATTTTATTATATTTTTTCTCAATGCTGATATTTCATGTTGTTTGGATGAGAAATTGATGATGATAAATGAGCTATGTATGTGTCACGAAATTAGACGAATCTCTGATCTTTTTCTCTCTTGTCAGTTGGACATTCATAAAGAGGAGAAGGAGGGACGAGAATGGTGACGTGATTGAAGAGCCAGTTCAAGAGGAAGAGGAGCAGATCACTGTTCCCATCTCACTCTGCTTGACTCTGATGGTAGGCTATATATGGGGTGGAGGACTGTTGTTCGCGGAATGGGAGGATTGGTCAGTCCTAGACGCTTCGTATTTTTGCTTTATCAGGTAAAAAAGCAATTGTCAAAAGGCTTTTGTTTCGCTTAAGCCATTCAACATGATACAATAGAGAGAGAAAGCTGTTAACTTTCCCTTTCTCCTTGTCTTTCTCTCTGGCAAATTTTTCAATCAACCTTTTCTCTCTCTCTCTCTCTATTTCCAAAGAGTAAGGTACTTGAGTTTTGGGTAGGAGCGGGTAATAATCATTTATCGATTTCCTTTCATCTCCTTTCATTCTCTCTGTGTAGTCTGTCAATATTAGATTAGAACAAAAAGGGTGTAGTTTTTTTTGTAGAGTGAAAGCTTTTCACAAAAGTCAGTCATTACCTGACCCCCGGCAAGAAACGGGAAGTTTACAATGATGGTAATGATCGCAAGTCAGGAAGGATCCCTTTTGGTGCAAACATGACGGGTTGATTTGGCAGAAATCGTTTGATAAATATTATCTTTTAGAGAGAACACGCTTTTAAGCAATTTGCTAGTAGAGATTCTCTCTCTCGGGGAACAGTGAGACTATGTCCCCGTTTTAATAATATTTATTTCCTTGATTATTTATTGTTATTGCGATCACACACTCTTGTTATGGCTAAGCAATAGATTATAAAAGATTTTCTTTTCTTCCGCCCACTTTTTTATTCGATTCAATTTTCCCATTTTTTCTCTCTTCCGTTTCCCCCATAACCATCCCATATCTATAGGAGACATCTGTCCTGGTCCGCGCGTATGTAAAATGTACGTGCTTGCCAACCAGATTTGACATGATATGAAGATTTACGAGGTAATATTTGAGATTCAATGAGTGAGAACGGATCATACTTGTTGGGGCTCATGGAGCTCGAAGTTCTATAGGGAAAAATGTGTATCGATAATAAACTTTTGGCTAGTCCATTGTACCCACCTTTTTTATTCGTGAAAAAAGAAGAACGTGAAAGTTGGAATGTTTCTGGGTAGCTGAATGTCATCATTACCGTCATCCTCTAAATAATTTTGTGACTAAATAAGAGGAGAGAAAGTGGTAAAATGTTATTTTTATCCGAAGCGAATAGAGAGTTGCTTATGAGGAAGCTGAGAGCAAGTAGTGAAATATATGCAGAGCTAAAAACCGTTATCAGTTTACGTCCAAAATGAAACAAATGGTGACAGGCGAGTGTTGGAAGGGATTTCTCCAGCAGATTTATTAGTATTAGTATGAGGGAAACCTTCAACACAGCCTTTCCTCCTACCTATTCTCTGTCAGATATGGTCTGTCAGAGAAAGCAACTTCCTACTTGGGTTTCTGGCTTGGAGTCGGATAGTATTTCAACCTCAGAGAAATTCTTTCTGATTCTTTTTACATTACAAATCTAAATATTTTATTCTGTAGGCATAAGAGAGAAAGAAAAGGAGAGAAACAATAGTTTTGACAGATTTCGGAAGGAAGTCGTAATAATTCCTGGTGTCTTCCATATCCATTTCGAATTCTGAATTGTAGATTTTTTAATCTGATATTTTTCTTTTTTACAGTCTAAGCACGATAGGATTTGGAGATCTAGTGCCTGGAGATGCGGTTGCAGCAGAGAGTTTAGAGGATGCCATTCAATATTCTTTTGTCTTTTGTTCCCTCTACCTTCTCTTGGGTATGGCGCTGATTGCAATGTGCTTTAATCTGATGCAGGAAGAGGTGATCGCCAAAGTCCGAACTTGTGGGAAACGAATGGGATGTTCCCGGTAGTCATCTGCTGGAGCTTAAAGATCAGACTATTGAGAAACTTGAGATTTAATTTATGAGCTATAATTACTACACTCCCCTTCTTAGGTTACTACTTAGTTTAGAGTTTTGCGGTTTCTTTTGAAAGAATAAATCATCCTATAAAACTCTATAAATGTCAGAGTTGAGAAATAATTGGGATTGCAGTTATGATTATCCGGAATTGTTTTTGATGCTTTTGGGAATAATAAAGGAAGATTATTAAAATAATTTATTTGCAAAAGATATGAGGAGTATATAAGTAGAGATGCCACATGAAGAGCAATGTTCAATATTTATGGGGTGAGATTAAAAAGTTAAATTTTAATTGAATTAATGAAAAAAGCTTCGAGCTCTCCACCTGCACTGAAGGATGAGGTGAGGAGGAGCTAATACAATTAAGCTTAAAAGCTTAATTCCTTTTCATAGATTAAGTTTACTCTCAATATTTGTACAGTTCTATCTTGTGAAATAAAAGGTTTTTTGTAAGCTCTTTATACCCACAGCGATTGCTACAAGAAGGAAAGTATAAATCATCAAATTTTATTCATTTCTCGCATTTCCCCTCAATGCAAATGGTGATACCCGGTGGGGTTTAATGAAGAGGAAAAAGTGGGTGAAAGTGGGTCTGTCAAAGTGATAAAATTTATAGAAAATATGGGAAAACATGGGGAATATAGTATTGCAGAAAAAAACGGGAATTTTCTCTACACTTTCTCTATCCCTTTCTTTCAACGAAAAATACTTTTTTCTTTATTTTCTTCAACAGACAAAATATATTCGCGAGATCATCCTATCCCGTCATATTCAGACGTTGTTCAGGAAATGACTTGATGAACAACTATATTTGTATGGCCATAACGGAAATGATTATTATGCTATTTCCCTATTTTCATAAAGTTGAGAAATATCTGGTGGAGAAAAAAATGGAGTGCAGTATTAAGGCTGAAGAATTCTCATAAATTGAATTCCTATAAACTTTTTTTTTCTAGCAAGAGAAGAAAAGAAAGTCGGGAGAATATAGTAAAAAGTATTATTTTTAGTATCCAGTGAAGGAAAAGGGAAAGTAATATTTTATTTACGTCCCAGTAATCATTTCCCTTTTCTGTTGAAGGAATATTTTGAGTGAGATGGAAGGTGTGGGAGTGTAACATGAACGATCAGAGCTCACTTATGACTGGTGATGAATGGGACTCAGGCTGGCGTGAATATTAATGTAAAATTGGCTCCAAGATTGACACTAGCTTCGAGTAAGATTCAGCTAATAAGTTTGAAGGAAAAGGGAAGATGAAACTCTGTCAAAATTGAATTTCGTATTCATTTTTATTAAAATATGAGTAATAAAATGGAAGAAGAATAACTAGAGCGTAAGAAATGTGTCAACAGTGAGCTGAGGAGAAAAAGGAAATGGGCATAGATTGCTAAACTTTTTTTAATTGAAAGGCACAACCAGCTGTAAAATATTTAGAAAGTTTCTCTTCTCTTCTCGAGGGTGTTGAGTTGTCCAGAAAATTTTAAGAATTTTAGTTGAAAGACTAAAGTCCTTTTGTTTTCCGAGTTGACAAAGCCACTTGCATATTCATGCCTTGCAGACATGACCAACTCATTTCTTTCGGATCAAGCTTTATTGAAGTCTTTTATGATTTTGGAATTTAAGAAAGAAAAAAAAGTTTTTAAAAATATACAGGACTTTCGGTTGACACTTTTTTATTGTTTCCAAGTTGAAATTAAAACATCTGGCTTTTCACAAAAGTTTGAAAAACTTTTTCAAGCTCAACTTTCTACTATTTACTGGGCTCAGAGTTGAGAAATTAAAGTTGCATTTTACCACTTTATAAATAATTATAATCAGAGAAGAAAGGGAAGAAGCGGGGCTAGAGGGAAGGGATTTAATCGCTCTTTAAAGTATTTCATGAACAATTTCATGCTACATGCCTCATTTCATTTGGGTCTGAACATTAAACCCAGGTTTTTATCCTTTCGCAAAGGAGAAAGCATTAGTTTATTAAGTATGAACCGTTTATACCGTAATTATGTTGGGAGAGGAAATTAGGTCGTTACCATAAACCATCAGAGTAGTAAAAGAGAGCTTAAGCGAAAAGCAAGAGTAATTTGGAGAAAGTTGTTAGGATTTTTAGTACACCCTTTTACTCTCTTGATCTCTCTTCCAAATTCAAAATTAATAGCAAAGGCTGAGATTATCGGCGGCATTTTATTAGAGAAAATCATTCAATCAGCTTTCCCTCAGTATAAAACCAGCTTTTATGCCTTATGAACCGTTTTACGAGCTGCAAGATGGAATGGCTTTTGTAGAGATGGGAAAAGTGATAAAAATATGATTCCCGTACATTTCCAGATCCAACTTTATCCTCGAGCTACAAGCTAATTTACTTTTCACAGAGTAAATTAAAAGCGTAACTAAAATCTGAGATGGTTTATCCGATTAAAAAATCCAAAGATTTTTTACCTCCAAAAAATAAAGAGGACTTTCACTCCGACTTTCCAATTTATGTCCAAAATTGCTTTTCTTCCACATTTCAATGTTCGGCATGCCCACCCAATCCATCTAACATTTTTCTCTCATGTTAGACAGTCTAACTTAGACTCTACACACCACAAGCCACATCAAACTAATCTATTATTACTGAGGTAGACAAGCAGCGAATAAAAAGAAAGCCTTTGGAGAGAGCTTTTTTTCCCTCTCTAAAAAATCAAGTAAGCATATGCCTTTCTAAGGCATAAAATATGTTAACTTTTACTATCTTTAAATGAGTGGAACAATAGCGGAACAGAGTGGCTTTCTCCTGGGGACCGCTCTTTTTATGAGATCTGGCAATATGATTTTTATGATTATGCCCTGCATATGTATAGTAAACTGTTAGGTACTTGGAATCATTATGCGGACCGGGTATGCTCACTATATTTTCTTTGTTATTTTTTTCTACCCTTTTCTCTCTCTCTCTCTCTCTTTCTCTCCACGAAAAAAATGCACTTCCTCTCCTGTAAAGCTTGAAGAATGATGATGCTGATAGTTCTCTTTCCTCCGCTAACTTTTATTATTCCCCAGAACATTTATTACAATGCTCAGAGGCACTCCATTTTTCATTATTATTTTTATTATTATTATAATCAGCTTTCTTTTCATCCACTCACAAACCAACCCGCTTTTATAACAGGAATGGCTTAACTTACTGAAATTACTGAATAAAAATTGTTCTCTTTGAACAGCTTTTTTATGACAAATTGGATAGTTTTCATTACAAGATATAACATAATTGTTTTATACACAATTAAAGTGAAATAATAAGGAATTCATTCACGTTGTTGAATACCTGTCTCAAATTTCCTAGGCTCAAGTCACATGTCAATAGTTTCTAAGCGTTTGTAATAAAAAAAATGCTGGAAAAGTAGAGAATGCCATTCTGCGTATTCCATTTTTGGAATAAATCCGCCTTAAAATGTGTCGCATAAGTTGTTCCACTTTTCCCATTTCATATCCGATTCTGTAGAATTCGAATGAAAAAAATAGAAGATGGATACGATTATTTTACTTTCAACAACTTTGCATCTATGCAATTTATGACATATCATAGTCCAGAGTTGTTTTTCTCATTTCTATATTTTTCAATTGCCATCATTAGATTCTTCATGTAACGTAATAACTGGATACTGACTTGGGAGGAGAGCTGAATATGTTTTGATTTTTTTAGAAAGAGAGATGAGAGAAAGCGTAAAAGGGTGGTAGGTCACTTGGTTCAGGATTTTTGGCGCTATTAGCCAGATATTTTCATATTCGTTAAATAAACTATGAGCTTAGTGTATAATGATATTTTACATTTGTTTCGGCTTTCTCCCTCTTTCTCCTATAATTCATGATATAATGGTCCAGCGGGAGCCACAAAGAGACGAACACCCCACTTGGCTGCCATCAAAAAAGTACATCAGTATTGAGAGAGATGAGAAGGAGGAAGAGAGAGAAAGCATAGCCTATTTTTTCTGGTGGGAAAAGGAGTTCTTAGAGGAAAAACAACATTAGAAGAAAAACAATCAATTTCTTTACATAAGTAAAACATATTTGGGTTGATCTTGAGAGAAAATCTGAGAGAGGAATAGTATCATTTGAGTGAAACTTACGCCTTTTTGCAAAGAAAAAAGCTCATTTCTCTCGTTCTCTCTTTGGGAGTAAGGATTGGAAAAACGTAAGAGGATCAGCTTTTGGAAAGTGGACGGATGGACGAAGCAATAACTTTGCTGTGAAGGGAGCCCTCCCTTTGTCTCCCCAACTGTGGGAAACAAAGAGCTTAACTTGGTTAGATGGGAGGGAGGATCAACCGAGTTTGCAAAAGAGAAAGAGAGAGAAGAACAAGCCAAGTGTAAATAAATTAGGAGGATAACATTATAATGTATGCATGGACGTTTACAGCTCCACTCTGGATCTCGAATAAGCTCTTTTACTCCTTTATCCTGCGAATTTTTTTGGGAGAAAAAGTAATAATTTTTTAGGGAATAGTCGCGTTTAAGTTTACAACAGTGATTTCAACTTGTGCACCCCATGCAAAATCCTATGAAAACGGTGATAATCTTGAGAAATATGATGTTTGTCGTGGGGAAAATAGCAGAAGTTGTTGGAACTTTTCGGGATGACAATCAGGTCAGTAGTTTGCAAATGCAGTTTACAAATCTCTGATGGTGGAAAAAATGTGAAATTATAGGAGGGAAATTTTCCATGAAAATGCGCCTAACGCTTCCAAACTCCTGTCGATGAATGGAATCTCTCGGATTTTTCTATTTGATGCTTTGGAAAGTAAGTAGAGCGGAAAAATTTATATGAAATTTCTTCCAAAAATGGTTTCCACTTAAAAGGGCTAAATTTTCCAAGTTTAATATGTTCAAATCTTAAAATCTCATCGTGAATATTCATAAAATTAAATTTTTTAACTAACAGCCTTTAGCAATTTACCTTTTACTATCCCATTAGCTAAATCCACATACTCAGCGTTTTCACCCGAGGCGTTTACCAAGCAGTGCTTCTTTTTTCTCTATGCAATCAACTTAATTAAGTGTAAAAGAGGAGATTGCATAGTCTACATTTTTACCCCCAAAATTTACACCACTCTGATCCCCTCAGAGTTTACAGAGATGTCTATGAAGTTCGATTAAATCAACAGAATCAAAAAAAACTTTAAGCCTTGCTAACTACACGGCTCCGTGATCAAAGGATTCTTTCAACTCGTATTTGGTGATGATGATGATACCCCGGTTGATTTATAGTTTGCGCTCCCATTCCCCTCATAAAAAGACTATGGTTTTCATCCAGGGATCGTGGGAAATGCCGCTAATCGACACCAAAACTAGGAGAAAAGTCCCCAAGTGAAAATTCTATACAGGGTGCTGATGAAGTAAGTGAAAAAAGTGAATTAATCAATTGATGTGGTAAGGATTGGTGTAAAGTATGCAAGCTTTTTATAGGGAAACAGATGGGAAGTCAAGCCAGGATATGATCTTACAGTGATCATCTAAAGAGGAGAGAAGGAGAAAACGTAGATATTTTTCTAGTGAAAAGGGAGCCCGAGGAAGAGTAGTATCGGATCTGCCGGCGAGATCGATCCGGCTTGAACCGTTCGTGTCAACTGGAGATTGCGCAACCTTAGGAGGAAAACTACTTGAAGAGAGAGTGTACGCTTGGCTCTCTCTCTCTCTCTGCTCATCCTTTCAGTGTAGAATGTAGAATGGAATGGTTCTCATCAGAAGAAAAAATTGTTTGAGAGAGAGAACATTCTCCTCCAACAACTTTCTCTAGAAAAGAGTTTCCCATCTTAGGAGAAGTGATCATGATGATGATGATGACTAGTAAATTTATATTAAAAAGAAAATGTTAAGGTTACATTGATATAACTTTAGAGAGGAAATGCATAGCACTCCCACGTTTTTCTACCTTATCCACTTGACAATCGACGTGGAGGGAAAGGTTTTTATGGGCGCATTTTTTCGCAGGGGAAAGCACTTGGGCATGGAGAGAAAATGAACGTGCCTCTACATTAACTTTCTGTAAACCCGAAGCATTTTTTTTGGAGAGGAAGGAGCTCTAATATGGAATAGTTTTGTTGTACAAATACAAGTCAATATGTTTTCGTTGGTGAGGCTTGAAGCTCTACATGGGAGAGAATAGCATGTTAATATGTAGTAAAAAGATTTTTTTTCGAGAGAAAAGAATGAAAGGATTTTATAGGGAGTTGTGCCAAAACAGGAAGCCAGTGGGGGAGAGAGAGAAAATCTGGAAAATGTTATGGGTAAAAATGATTTGACTTTATAATACTTTCTGATGTTTAAGATGATAATAAAATATTAATTAGAAATTATAATGACGAAATGACATGAAAGGAAATAGTTGATCTTTTAGAGAAAAGGTAGTAAAATGGAAATGAAATATAATTGGAGAAGAAGCATATTTCATTGAAGATCAGAGGGAGGAAGTTAAAGGCAGATGTGATTTGTGGAAAGCTGATCAAGCAAAAGAGTAGGACAGGCACGTTATTTAGAGCAAAGCGTAACTCCTTGACCAGAGACGGGAGTCGCACGCATTCCAAAAAAGGAGGCTTTTATTCGCTCAAATTAGAGTGGGAAAAGTTTACAAGTGCGTAGAATAGTTTGGGCTTGTTCAAGTGGACTTTGAGACAATAGAGTTGGAAAAAACTGTTGCGGTTTTCCTTCTCTACATCTTTTTTCCGCTATGGATAAAAATGTGATGGAAGTTATTGACTGACTATGAAGGGGAAAAGATGTGACAAAAATTGACGGGGAAAAGGGGAATAAAGTATTTGACTTGTTTTATATATTGCTAGACAACATATAGACAAGATATCGAAATAAAAGGGGGAGAGTAAAAATGAGATATTTTGTTTGGGAAAAAGCGTCTAGTTTACAGCGGCCATAAAAAGTAACATTTTTCTTTGGTATTCAATCAACCTTATCTAAAATTGGAGAGAAAGAGCTACAGGAAAACGAGTTTCCCCCTTACACTTTATATATCCATCTTCTCATCAGATTATCTAGAAAATAATAAACAGGGATTCACAACGGAAATAATTTAGTTGATCAATCACAGCCACACACACGTAATTCATAGTAGGGAAAAGGCGAGTCCCGGAAAGGAAATGGGAGGTTTTACCATCGTCATCAACATCAGCATCCAAACACTATATAAAATAGTTTGCACACTGAATACTAACGCGGAGAAAGTGCTTTCATGCAAAATTTTTTAAAAGAGTGTTTTGTTGCCAATTCAAAAAAGGAAATAGGCAGAATCAACTACCCGAAAGGCTCCATCAACTTTTCAAAAACGTTAAATTTTTTAAATGGCTTCTTAACAAGATTTTTAAAAAAAGTGAAAGCAAAAGAGCCTTTTAGACTTAAAAAGTTTTAGATGTCATCTTTTTAGGAGAAAAATTATATGAAAAGCTACATTTTTTATTCGAAAAAGTTATGAAGAGGAAGATCTCTCCTTAGGTAAAGAGAAGATGGGAGCTGACAACAAATGTGAGTTAAATGGGAGCTGAAGAAAAAAGTTTTTTAAAGTTGATCACATTAGGATTCATGGGAGGCGACATGAGTCAGAGAGAAAAATGAGGTATGAATGTCATCCTCATGTGTGTGGGCCCTTGTACAGTGTTGTAGAGCTAAAAAAAGGTAATAATGTGATTGTGATCACACATCACACATTTTTGAACTAGTAAGACACGCTTTTCTCCTCAGTAGAGCGTTATCTCCCAACATATTAATAAGGTTGAGGGAGAGAAAAAAGATATTATTTCATTGATGTGAATAGCATACAATATTATAGTGTTTTTCTCTCTTTGCCATGTAGTATGAACATATTCTCTAGCGTTTCCCCCATGAACATGACTGTGTGTGATCTCCCTCTCATCTCTATCGAGCGAGGAAGAGTGCCAGAAGATGGGAATCCTATTATTATAAGTCACTTGAGTGGAGAGAGTGAGTGGTGGAAGGAGGAAGAGAGAAGTTGGACAACTTTCACCATCACACAGTTTAGTTTGTTCAACCCGAGCTGCTCGCGACGAGCTATCTGTTCCGAGTTGTTTTCATTCAAAGAGAGAGAGAGAGGTTTTTTAAGAGTTTGAAGAAAGCATAGTCTACCAAGAGAGAAGAGGGGAACGCAGTCATTCTGCTGGTGAGGTTGAAACTGTTCCCACTCATGTCTTTAGCTGGAGAAAGAAAGTTGCAGTTGGTAAGATGGGAGATAAATTGTGACAGAGGATGGTGATAAGACAGAGGGGAAAAAATTTACACTTGTTCGTTTAAGGACGTTGCAAGTTATTTACTTTAACAAAAGTCATAAAATGTTTGTCTAAACTTAAAGTTTGAATGAAGAAGTTTGATTTAGAGAATTTTAAATGTGTGAAAATGTCGCAATGGAATCGAAAAAATCAAAATTATAAAATTGACATAAAAGTGAAAGTTATCTGTGTATCTTCACATTCGAAAGGTTATCGAATCCTCTGTTGAATTGCATGGAGGATCTAAAACTGTGATTCCATTTAGAGATTTGTAACATGTCTACCAATCTAGTCTTGAATTAAACATTGTCGCTTGAACGGATTAAAACGTGTGCGACCTGAGTCGTGGATTCATAAAGAGGATTGTTCAATAAAAGCACTAGGAAAGCAATAAAACTGACATTTTCAACTTGACATTTGAAATATTTAAAAATAATTTGAGAGTTACTCTGATTGAGATTGTGTTGTTCCAGTTAAATTTTAATTATCAAAAGTTTAATAACATTTACTGAAAGAGCCTACTTAACTTGAAGTGTTAAAATGTTCCTACACCTTCCCCAACTTCCACTTTTCCTTAACTTTCACCCTAACTTTTACCAAACTACTTTAAAAATCAACAATGGCTAATCACCATTCCATTAACCATCACATCACCCATAATGAGCCCTGATTTTCTAAAACTTTTACGGACCACACACCTCCTTTACCTTTTTCTTAACAAAGTTTCTTTTTAAATGTAATTACTTCCCCCAAAACCTTTCCCCATTTTTGCCAAAGACTAAGTCGATAATTTCTTTGGTGGACAAGAGAAGCGGAACATTTGTAAAAGTTTTTGAAACAAAACAAGTTCAGGATGTGTGAGGCGAAACGATGTTGCCTCTCCATCTTCTCCGTTTGCGCCGCCATAATCGTGTATGTGTTATTGGGCGCGTTTGCCTTCTTCTTCCTTGAGAGCCATTACCATAAAAGCCATCACGGACTGTTGGCGAAGGAGAGCCTAAGCTCCAACGAGCTCGATACCCTTCGCAATCGCACTGTTATGAGATTATGGTAAGTAACTGGGGTCGGAGCAGATTGCACCGTTTTTTACACACTTCCATTAGCTTCATACCATCAACCAAAAGTATTTGTTTCCATCTAAATAAATTCATATATGGAGATCCCAGTCAGATAAGATTCAGGTCCTTGGATGACAAGACATATTTTTCGCTTCGCTTATTATGCTCATCATCATTCGCGAGCAGATATTTTCTCGCGAGATGAGTTGGGAGAGCTTAGCGCATCAGTAAAAACTAACGGGCTGGAGAAAGCAATGCAGATGGCCATAGTTATAAGTAGAGTCCCACTTAAAATAATTGGGTTGAGCTTGGAATTGTGTTGAGAGAAGATCAAAAGTCTAGCCAGAAAAAAAGGTTCCCTTTGATGATGACCATTTGGGAGATTACAAGTGGGAAATGATCACAAAGAGCAAAATAGCATCTTTTTTAATTTTTTCATCCTCATAATTAACTCTTAATTCCTCTTTAGGGCATTAACCATTGAGCTCAACGTCTTCTACGAATCCAACTGGACTCAATTGGCGGAGCTGGAGTTGCAGCAGTTCCAAGAGGAGATTTTACGCCAGCTATTTGCCATCGACGAAGCTGACTTTGGTCGACCGAGAGAGACGCATTATGGAGAAGACTCGTTTGAAAACTTCCCAGCAGCTTTGCTCTATTCTTTAACACTGATTACAACTATTGGTATGGTGATCATGAAGAGAAATATTTTTGTTGAGAAATTATTCAGCTTTATTATCCCATTATGTATTATTCAAGGGATGGCATGACCCACTTGAACTTAATGCTATTAAAGGGCTTTGATATTTTTAAAGAGATTTAGCCCCCATTTAAGTTGATAGATGAGATGATTATATAAATGGGATATGTGCCAAGCTTAAGATTAGTTAAATAATAGGAGCAAGTTTAATATGAGCTATTTGATAGTGGCATTGATTGATATTTGTATTTAAAAAGCGATATAGATGATGATGATGGTGGGTATGCTGATGGAATTTATTTTTTGTTTCCGTTCCAAAAAATCTCATGACTACTCCTGCAGGGTATGGAAGTGTAAGTCCGAAGTCGTTACCAGGTCGTATTCTCACAGTGTTCTATGCCGCAGTCGGGATCCCGCTAACCCTTTGTTACTTGGCTACAGTGGGGGACTTCCTGTCTCGAGGAATTCGGACGGTCTACTCAAAAATTGTGGTAAGTGCGGATACAGAAGAGCAGAGCCTCTGGCTTAACTCATCTCGATTTTCGAGAGAAGAGAAAAGGAAAAGGACATAAAGTAAAATGTTATAGGGCTTTTATACGCGACCACTTTAATTATTGACAGGAAGAGTTTATAGGCGCGTTCTGGAGATGGCTTGACGAGCAATAAAAGGGGAGGGAAGAGAAAGACTATAAAAAATTGCGGGTTGATTTGCCATTTTTTGCAAATAGAATTTCGGAGAGTTGAAAAAAAAGGTTAGGGAAAGGAGGAATTGTCCTTTTTTATTGGATAATACTGTGAATTTGGTTGATTGAAGGGGAAAAGGGTGAAACGTTAGGAGGAAAAATTGGCAGATGTTGCGAATTGCGAATGGGAGAGAAAAGAAATTGTTTGCTCATCTTTAATTGATATGAGGACACGAGTGGAATATAAATGGAATGAATATTTCATTAGGTCTGGTCTCCCAAATGGGGTCAGAACTGACCGGAAATTAAAGGAAATAAATTCGTGTCAAAGGAAAAGTGACCTGGAGAGAAGTAACGTTAATTAATATTTATAAATATGGGCTATTTCAGATAAAAGAAAATTGACAAAGAAGTAAATGCTTTCACAAAGACTTAATTTTTTAGAAGACAAAGCCATTTAAATGGTCGTAACAAAATTCCGAATGATTTCGAGGTGTGAATGTTCACCCTTTTAATTTTTTTTAAAACTAATTCGGCAGTAATTATTTCAATGGTTAAGTACAATGATGGGTTTGAGTAGCTTAAACTTATGATGGCTGATGGTTATAATGAGCTCTCTTCTCTTTCTCCCTCGGGAAAGGTATTGAAAGTGAACAAGTTTATTTTAGCAGAGCAAAGTTAATGAACTTTTTCTCTTACAAAAGCTATTTTTGTGCTGGAAGTGAAAGCTTCACCGGAAATGAGAGAGTGACAGTGGCAACCTGCCCAAACTCATTCAATTTGCAATAAATTTTTTACGCGTGTCTATCTAAAAATGAGATTTTACCCAAATATTCCGGTGAAATACCCGTTTTCATTATTAACATTTAATTACTTACAGAGACGTGGCTCCTGTGGTGTACCTATTCCAGTATCACTAATCCTAGTCTTTGCATACTTATGCGGGGGCGCAGGTATCTTCTGGTGGTTAGAGGACTGGCCCTTTGTAGACGCAATCTTTTTCTGTTTCGCTTCATTAGCTACGATAGGTTTTGGGGGAATGTTGGATCCTCATCTTTCAAAACATGTAAGCCTTAACCTAAACACGCAATTAGTTTGTTGCGTAATTCTATATTCGCGTGGAAATGTTTGGAAGGTAAAATATTTTTCTTGCTATTCCATTCTTTTAGGTTTCATTACTCGTCTCTTCAGTCTACATACTTTTGGGGATGGCTCTCATCTCCACAGTTTTCAACTTGGTTCAGGAGGAAATCGTCCGGCGAAAGACTGGCCGTGGGCGTCAGTACCACAGACCTATTTCCTGACTACAGAATAAGAAGGATGGTCCCCCACAAGAGAATCACGTAGGGCTCCAACATATTACGTTAGACAGTACGAATTCCACAATGGTGAGAAATGGATTAGTCATTTCCTCATCTGATATACCAAAGATTATTTCGCTAAATCTTATTGGTTTTTGTTTCAGGGTGATGAATATTTCGTACCGAAGAGTATGGCCACCGAGTTTTTCGCACCGCAACCCAACGTCGTCGAGATGACTACTTTGGGCAACATGAACTTTGGCTGTGGTCGATCATCCGCTACCCTCCCCCGCCCAACGAGGAGCAAGACGGTCACATTTGAAGATGAAAAGTTGAGCAAAGAAGCTCCGCCAGATGTTTTCATGTAAAATGATAAGACTATTATGCAGTATTTTACAATCTTTTCATATACTTTACAATAAAAGTCGCAAACTGAAATAAATAAATAGGAAAAGCAATATTTTATTACTGACCACTGGGAACGGAGAACCGAGTTGTGTCATATGTCATGTTACTGTCTGTAATATTTCATGTCTTGATAAAAAAAATTCTATTGAACTAAAATAATTATAAAGGCTTAAATTTCTAGTCAATATTTGCCCTCACCCGCTTGAACTTACGAACCTCATTGATAGAAAATATTAGAGAATATTTTTGAATAATGTGAAACGTAAATAAGTAGGGATAGTTAAAGAAAATAGTCCATTTTCCCTCCATTGGAATTTAATGGAGTGAAGTAGAATATCCTTTGTGATGCTGTGTCAGCGAGAAACTTTCTCCAAGGTAAATTAACTGTTTGCCTAGCATGAGAGACGTTACGCGTTCACAAACTTTCCTCCAATTTAACATCTTTTCGGAGGAAATCACGGACAACATGTACACAATCTCTTGTTTGAGTTATTAATCTAACATGGTCCCTTGTTTTTATGAAATGTAAATAGAAAAAGTTGTTCCTTCTGGGGAAAATGCTTTTTATTCTTCTAAATTTTCTTGAATTACGATATGATGTGAACTTTTGTGGAATTGTTGGAATAACAATTCTTATGAAAGTGACGAATTCGTTGGAGAAGGCTCAAGGTAGTTAAAAATAGATGTGATTGCTGCTACCTTGGCGGAAATGAAAATTATTATCAGTCTCACATAAATTTTAGACATTTGAAAGGAAATTAAACGACTAATTACCAAATTGAAATGGTTTCCATTGAATACTTAAATATATCTCAGGACTCTGAGCAGGAACTCCAGAAGATGAAATAGGATTACAAGAAACGTCAGCTATCAACTTTTCATCTAAAATTAACTATTTCAGCTATCAAAATTTCGCATTTCCCCCCAGCATCACTCATGTCATTATGAATGCATAAGCCATACATGAGTTCTTTATCATGCCTGTCTTCTGTCATAATTACGTTTTGGCAAAACGAAAAAGTTTTCTCTTGTTAATAAAATATATATTTTTGATTTACTTTCATGAAGACATGGGAAATAGGAGATAATCTCGGAGAGTCTAGACAAGGCTAAATTATTCGTGTGACACGAGAGAGAGAGAGAAAGTGACAAAAGAGAAACAACCCTGACGGATTCATGTGAAATGATAGCACTTTTTTACAAATGTTTTTAGACTTTATCACAGTTTTGATATTAATATTTTTTAAAGAATTTTTTTTGCTACCTGTCAGAAAAAGTTGTTTTGAGATGGTTTACCTTTTTAACCCGAACTGTGTGGTGTCAGCGTTTTTTGGGAAGGGGAAAGTTGAGATTTTGCAAGTAGCTTGCCTCAAACAAATAAAAGATGAAGCAACGAACAGATTAAAACGTGTAGAATTTAATCTGCCTTGCATCCCATCAATTAATTAGTATGAGCTTCAATAATCCGCTTATTTCTCAAATATTCACCATCAGCAACGTAATTAATTGTTTTGCATGTATAAAGTTTGCAGTTAGCTCATCTCATCGTTTGATACTAAATTAAGATGAATTCACTATCATTCTTGCGAAAGCCTTTAATCCTCTAAACGAATTCATTTCCCATTTTAGTTGCTATCCATAAAACTAATTAAAGACGATGCATCTTCCTTGCTAGGAATCTTTGAATATCAGAGTCAGTATGAGATGAGTATTTTATGCATGCTCAGCGAAAGAAACTTGTCCAGATTTCCATTTTTCATAAAGGCCACATGCTACGCTCTACCCCATCCACTGGCTTCCCTGACGAGGAATAAATTGCAGATTATTGTCGAGAGTGGAACGGAAGACAAAAAAGTTTGCTAATATTGCCGAAAGTTTCGGTCAACTGCAATTGATTTGAGGCTTTCATAAAAATTTTTCTTCCTTTTCAGCTCTCCCCACCACTAGCTCTATACATAAGCAATTCCTTTTATGTTTCTCTTGTGCATATAGACGGGAGCCCAGGTCCGTATTGATTTTTCTATGCAATATGCCATGAAAGTATTTTGCAAGAGAGAAGTTCCGAGTTTACCCATGTGGGTCTGGTTTCCATAGGCATGTCTGGAGAGAACATGTCTTTTCCAGAGTATTCCTCAGTACGGGAGTGAAGCTTTCCGAATACTAACTTGCTGGGTGTGCCTAGCATAGAAGGGAAAGTGTAGAGAAACGGTAGCTTTTCTTTCTATTTTCTGCGATGCAGAGAGTTATAGAAATGGTCTAGGTTGTGTTTGTGCTTTCTCGCAAAGAAAATCCCATGATGATAGAAGATCCGCTCCATCTAATCTAGTATGAATAGGAGATTTTCCTGTATGTAAAGAAGGAGGGGACTGGAGAAAACCCAAATGTAGTATGTATTAATAATAAGGTGCAGGAGGAGCGTGTATCGCTGCAAGAAATGTAGAGAAATAGGAAGCGGCTTGTCTTAAGAAATTGTATGGTTTTGTTAAAAAGATTTGTATAAAGGGAAATTGTATGCGGGGAAAATTGTATTTGAGGCAGAGAGAAAAGTGGAAGACGATGGTGAAACTTGTTTCAAAAGGAATAGCTCATGTGTGAATAATTAGAGGAAAGAGATAAGTTGAAATAAATTAATTAATTAGATGAAATGGAAGAAAAGGATTTGAATAATTAAAGAAATAAGTAGGACGAGAAAAATGTGCTGTGGTGATAGAAGTGAAAGTGACGACAGGAGACAACTGTATGATTGGATGGTAGTGAGTAGGAGTGTTGAGGGGAAGGAGGAAGTTAGTCTTCAGCGGTTATTAGGTTATTGATCTAACTAAAGAGGAAGGATTAGAAACGTTTTGAGAGTAGAACGGTGGTTTGAAAAAGGACAGCTTTCATGATGATGTCCGGAGTGACCCGGCTTTGTAGCTTGTCCAATATCTGCAAGATTGCTTTGCTCGAGATTGCATTCATGCTGGCCTTTTGGGTGGGGGATTATTGGCCACCGTTTTTTGGACGGGGGAAGAAGCCTTGTGATGTGACCAATTCGTCGATTGTTAGGAAAATTGTACAAAAAGTAAGTAAAGTTGCTATTCAAGTGTGTTCTACTATTCAAAAAATGTTAATTTATCTTTAAAAATTAGAACTGGACGCCAGTGCTCAGCCGATATGGTGTAAATCTTCCATTAGAGTGTCCTCTCAATCTCTCCAGAGATTTGTTAGGGGTGAGGGAGTCATTAAAGTCCACCCGGTCTTCCCACTGGCAATGCCTTGAATGTGGGAAAAAGTTTTATTTGGAGCGGCATCTCGATCTCCACATAGAACGGAGACATTCAGACGTTATTAATAAGGTATTAAGTAATGACATCTTTCAAACCGTGATTGAAATTTAAAATTCGTCATTAAAGTAATATCTCATCTTATTAGGCGGAAGACTCGGTATGCTTAGGAGAGTACTGTGACGTAATGCGTTGCGACGTCCTCATGTCAACCTCCTTCCTTGATGAAGACTCAAAATCAACGGATGTCTCAGTCTGGTCCCCGGCTGCCATTGGGGGCAAGGCAACATATAAAAGTGGCCATCTCCACCTAGACCATAAAGCCCGTCCAGCGCCCACTACTGCCACGCCTGAATCTAACCAAAGTGATAAAAGTGGTCAAAACTCTCGAGACTCAAAGTCAACGTCATCCAAGTCTCCACCTCATTCTCATGCTCATTCCCCGGAGGACTGTGATGAGGAGCGGTTCGCTGGGCTCAGAGAGAAATGTAGTGACTTAGTTTGGGAGTGTTTGCAAGGACTCATTTCTATTTTGGATGCCAAAGATTTCAAATCCCTACAAGGTACTTTTATGATTCTATGTATGAATTAATGCATTCTAATTTAATATTCTAACTTTATAATATATATTAGGTGAACTAGAGGCCATCAGTTGTTCCTACTTGTCATGTGCCAGGTATGGGGACGCTTGTTGCTACCCTGGCTCCCGATTCCGGGGAAAGCTACGCCCTTTCTTTATCGTCTTTGGGTCACTTCTCATCTCCCTTGTCCTCGCATTGGCCTACTATTTCACATGGATTTACACTCAAGCGTAATAACATCTTCAAAAATATATTTTTACCTTTTTTATTCGATTTTTAAAAGATTTTTCTTCACAAAAATTTAATTAAAAACCATTCACGTTTCATTAATTATAAATTATCTTATTATAGTGTGGACGAGACTTATTGCTACGAGGACAACGATGACAAAGTCTATTCTCCTGAGCTAACGCAAACATTAAGGAAGATACCACCACCACCACTGGTCAATAGGACAACTCACATTTAAACCTTCCTGACAAATAACTTACCTACCTATATCATTAAAATCAACTAAGCAAACTGAGTACTTCATTAATACTTTTGAAACTGGATTTGGTACCGTTACGTAACCTTCATAGAGCAAAAACAGAGTTAAAATTTAAGTTAAAATTGTGTATATCTAGCTGATATTCTCACTGACATTTGACAACTCAACAAGGCTACATCGAACTTTTTAAACATTATCAAAAACCAGACATACAAATAAAAACTGACATGGATTATCAACGTGCGTATTTTGATGGTTGTGTGGACGAGTGGAAATTGAAAGAACAGTTTTTAAAAATTGTATTAAATATTAACATCAAATCACTTTCTATATAAATTAATTAACAACTTGGTTTTTACAATTATGCTGTGTTACTCCTCATGAACATCATATTATTCTGAAATGGCTAGGAGATGATTGGTGAAATCTTGGCGCTTAGATATGCTGACGAGTATTGCCCATTGATCAAAATAGTCGAGAATGACATCCTCTGGCATTCGGGAATGAATGACTCGAAACACTTCACCAAACACACTTTTCACTTCCTGTTCGAAAGCTCCTGGTTGAACCCCAACGGCAATGAAATGCTCGGCGTTGTAGGGAATCATAACGATCCAAGGGCATTGCATCCACTTCCGCTTTCCACACCGGACACCGGCATGTTGCAAAAAGTGGACGAGGATAGGAATCGATGCGGGTCGTTTGAAATAATTGAATTCTACTAGTGACTCAGACAATTGTAGGAATAGAAAGGGACCAATCTCCTGCATCTGTTTTGTATCCACCATTGTCTGGACTTGGGTGTAGAGAAGCTTCAGCATGGCCTTCGCTTTCTCAATTCCACTTTTGAATACATCTTGGTCACGAACGTTGAGCACTTGCATCGCTTCTAGAAACTTGACTTCTGTAGTTTTGGTTGAATCTGGATCTTCAAGCAAGGCTAAGGCCGACAGCTGCATATCCAAAGCGTTGAACTTTGCCCTATACCCAATTTCAGCAACGAACGAACCAAAGACGAGATCCGGAAGGCGATACTTCTCCACAGCTATTTCACTCGAGAACATTTGAACTAATTGTCGTCGTAAATCCATACTCATGTTTAGATAATTTTGCTTCACTTCCATCAAGGGGAGACCAAGTTGTGCGAGAAGTTGGTGGAAACGACGGTTTCCGTCTACCGTCCAGGTACGCAAGTTATTTACGATGTATGGCGTCATCTTCGCGCTTTCATAGACACTCCAGTTCCGATAAAGATACATGCATAGTTCCTGCTCGAACCGAATCTTTAGACAATCTCTAGGAAGCTTCTCTGCATTCGTTATCCGTAGAATGTGATCATTAACGGTGCTTGCAAATTCCGTATA
Organism: Rambutsinella grinnellia; assembly: GCA_027743725.1. Lineage (NCBI taxonomy): Eukaryota > Metazoa > Arthropoda > Collembola > Entomobryomorpha > Entomobryidae > Rambutsinella > Rambutsinella grinnellia. The sequence continues at coordinate 4,194 of JAHZMU010000754.1, read as the reverse complement.
TTTTTCACGAGACAGGCGACCAGAAACAAAGGAGTCCGTGAGGGCAATTATTGTACACCAAATGGAGTCCATGTCATCTCGAGACATGACCCAGGCAACCTCCAGGGCGTATAAGGCCGACTGAAAATTAAAGTTTAACATTACTACAAGCCAATCCCCATTCATAATTATTTAAAACTAATCATTAGTGCCATACCGGTCGAGCATAATAAGAATTCTCCCTATAATTGTACAAAATCCTTTCCCTCGTATCCTTCCACTTCTCATAGTCCCTCCTCCTCTGCTGCCTATCCGCTCTCCTCCTCATCTGCGCCGTCATTCCATCATCATCCTCATCCGAGTCCTCCTCCTCTTCCGAATCACTCAGTTCAGGCTCCTCCGCAAACACCTGATCAAACTCTGGCACATTCTCCTCCGGCTCTGGTACCGATATGAATCTTATCTGCCCCGTTGAGTTGTAATAATTAATGACATGAAGTGGCCGATGGTTATCCAAAACGAAGAAGACTTTGTTCAAAGGTGGATTCTCCAACAACTCCACGATATCCACTGAACCCCCACAATTCACCAAGATGTACCAATCTGACTGGCTACAATATTCTTGATATTTTAACCTCAGGTCACGGATACCATCGCAAGATAAGAGGATGTAAGGGACACCTTCAGTTTTAAACAAGGTCGTCAGAATCTTCACTGTACATAATGAATCCACATCTTGATGCGCTATAATTATCACTCTCTGCCCCGCTATAAGGTCCATAAAATCTTTCCGGAAGTGGTCCACCAACATCTTGACGAGTTCAAATCAATCCTACAAAACCAATCACATTTGCTTTACAAAATAATCATCACCCTTCTCATCCTCTCAGCCAATTTTCTTTTACATTTTATCATTTCTCAGTTTATTATTTTAAACACTTACCCGCAAAACATTTAGTGACCCTTGACCCTTCTACACATTAAAACTATTAACCACTATTATGATTAACTTTTACAGTAAAAAAGTAACAAAAAAGTGCCACTGTTTTCAGTCTCAATGCAATCCGCATATGTCAGTTTGTTCGCGCTTTGTTCCCACAGCCGCTCCATCTCATCTTTCCCATTTCTGAACAAAGAGATTACTCAAAAGCCATTCACTCTTGCATGACTCCCTCCTTGGTTCGGTTTCTCTTTGTTAAATGCGTAGGTGGTGCAGAGAATGCCAACGTGATTGCATAAATGCAAAAATTAATTGTAATTAAGCTCCAATTATAATTCATTTTATTTGTATACGAAAAGATGAGCCCATTTAAGTACAATTTTGAATGATATTTAAAAGGATAATTCATGTCAGACAACTCCAGCCCTCTCCATATTTGACTTTCATGACAAACCTGTTCTCCTCTCCAGCATAGCGACCCATTTAAACCCAATTAGCTAATTAATGAATCATGTACCCGCAATTCAATTCATGAGAATGAATAACGTCTTTGAGGATTTGCAACGCAAATTCTTTGCTTTAAGAACAAGTCGGGGGCCCCGAGGCTCGGTCCAATTCACAACTGAACTAGTTGCAGTGGAAAGTCATCCTCATCACTTTTTGCCACTCTTTTATGGACTTGTCTTTGCAGAATGGAAGAAGTGAAACTGCGTTGTTCTTACAAGTTGCATACATTAAACTCATGATCATTCCAACTGGTCAGTTGTTGATCACATGTAGATATGCTGTGAGGACAGGACGCAGGACGCAGATGCATTAAAACGGTTGTTGCAGTTGGCCTAAGCTTTTCTCAATATTTGCATACGTTGTTTTCATACCAATTGGTTTATTGACAGAGTTAATAAAAAAAATTGTGAAAACATTCATGTAAATGACTAATGTAATTGAAATACAGCTTAAAATTGATCAAAACATTTTCGAAAATTAAAGGAGCAAGCTATTTATCAAATATTGACTGGTCCCAACTGATTTAGGTTATCTGGCCACGTGCTTGTATTTTTTTAAATCAAATGCTATGGAATATTCTGAAATTTTCCAGCATTACCACCACCCCCACTCCGTTTCATACTTACTCATGTGCACTTCCGGGACAGTTTCCAGCTATTGTTTCGCTTTTTGCATGATGCCTTTTATTATCTATATAGCAGGTTTAAAACTGTAGCATTTAATACTCTCGTGTGCCCACACTTCATCATCATTTACGCTACTGCAGCAGGTGCATCCTCCTCATCATTACAAACATCCGCTCTAAATAAAATTGCATCTCATCAAACCATCCCAACCATATAAAATAATTTCGAAATCGATTCTTCAAAACCATCCAATTTCACCATCGAAACAAATCTTCAGAGGAAGCTACCATTTCGCGATCTACTAATTGCATCTGCATTTTATATGTAGCCAAATATTGCAAAAACATTAGCAATTGCGATGCATCTGCACTTTTGCATATCTCATCTCTGCAATGCGTCTACTGGGGTAAATACCCCTCCCAATACCCTTGGCCTTGCCTTCCTCCCTTAAATTGGTTTACAATTACCCCTCTACCATTCCACATAATCATTTTCTCACGAGAGATGAGCTATATAGAAAAAAAAATTGCTCTGCGTTTATACCATTATACCTCTGACATCTTCTATATTGGATGAGTCAAAGTCGATATTGTAGAAGAGTCCATGTAAAACTTCTACAGACTTTTCAAACATATGAGCAAACAAACAAGAGAGTACTGAACGTTTTTTTTTCACATATAAACTTATACGAGCTACTCTCTTATGCTATTTGGTCGTCAACTGCGACTCAAGTTAAGAGAGTAGACCAAAAGGGTTGTGAAAACAGAGCTCACACAAGCGAATTACGTGATAAAGTGAGAACGTTAGATACGCAGTTGGAAACAAAAGATCTCACAAAACTCATTTTCTTTACCAAACTTCTCAGGTTTAAAATTCACAAATTGGGATTTTTGGACGTTTGAAAAGGTAAGCTTAAAGATTGATTTGGTTTATTCATAGATTTATTCATGTATGATTAAGTAAGGCTGTCATGGGCCATATATTTGGTGTGAAATTTATTTGTGTGGATTTTTATATATAAATTTTTTACACTTTTTCAAGAAATTTGTCAGTTTTTGAAAGTAGAACAGTTTTTTATGTATGATTAGTGATTGAATGCTGAGTGTAAATGGGATGTGATTAGTGTCACGAAAGCGTTTCGAGTCTTTTCATGTGTGAAATGAGAGTGATTGGCATTTTTTTTAGAATGGTATGATTTTTTATAGGTAAAATCCAGGGGATTTTAAACTGTAATTTTAGGAAATGGAAGAAATTGGTGAATTAAAAGGAATCATGTTGTTAGAATAATTAGCTTTTTGGCAACTATTTTGAGTTGGGCTTAATAGCATTTAATTTCCAGGACAAGAATTTTAATGACGGATAAGCGATTTATACATGTCAATCAGGATCAAGTCTAGTCGTACGATAAGAGCTCATGATCATGTTTATATTTTGGAAGATATGACGTAAAATAAAATGGCTTTAATAGGTTCCATTTTATTACGCATAAACCACAATTTCTTACGTTTTTACCAACGTAATAAATAGGAAAATAGAGCAATCATTTCATAATCATCAAATCAAGTAACGCATTTGTCACAAGTTGGTGTTGATTTACATCATTCATTTTAACGTAAACGATTGAAAGTGCAAGAGGCAGATAAAAATTAGATATGGACTGGTTAGGATATGAATTGGATTATTGTTAAAAACGTTACTTTGCAAAAATATTGCTTCCTTGCAAGTGACCATGAAAAATAATTGATACCTTTGTTCAGGGTAATGACTGATAAAAGCTTGGTGACTGGTGAAAGCAGGAAATGATAAATGTCATGAAATAGTAGATTTATCACTGTGGAAAATGAGATCGGAAATGAGAAAGTTGTCAAGTGTCCACGCTCCATCCTCCTGTCATTTGTAAGAAGTCTTAAGTAAATTCTACACATTCCAGTCATAATCATTTCCTAATCGTATGAATGCAAATGACTAAAAACAAAGGCAACTGATTATCTTTTATTCCAGAGCTATAAATAATTTCTCTGGGTGTACATCGAAGGTCGAAGATAGGTCGTAGAATGATAAATGATTTTCTTATAAACAAGGGATGATACATAAACTACCTTGTTCAAAAAATCGGTTTTTTCAGACCCCCCACCCCCCCTG
>JAHZMU010000753.1:0-13334 GCA_027743725.1 Rambutsinella grinnellia | reverse complement strand
AGAGAAAGCAGTTATCTGCAAATAACGGTTGTATCTCACCAACTTTTTAGAAAAGCGCTGACCACTTCTCTCTCGTCAGTAGAAATAAGCGATGACAAGAACAAAAACATGAAACGCTATTCACACTTTAATATAATTTTTATAATTTATGTTAATTAATTAATTATTTTAAAGGCCACGGGCACTATGGCGGACATGGGCATCACGAAAAGGCCACGGCGGACATGGACATGGACACGGTAATTCTTTAAATTCGAATTAATTTCTGATAGTTTTCAGGGTCAATTGCATAAACATGAACGGTTCCGTCATCAAAGCCAACAATCAACTCTTTATTGCCGTCCGAAGTGAGATCATAAAAGTCCATGCAAGTAACCCCAGCATTAGCTTCGGACTCTAGGGTCCACCTCAAATGTTCTTCCGAGCTGTCCGATAGCAGACTACTATTGAATTACAATTAGGTTCATTCCAAAAAGTCTCAATAAGTCCTTACAGAAATAAGTAGAACAGAAATTAGGCTAAGCTTCCCATCAGAAGTCCCATACAAAATATCACTTCCATTCTCCACTCCATCTCTAAACATCAAGTGGAGGCAGATCGGTATTCCGTCAATATTCAAATTTAACGGCACATTGAGTCCTATCCAAGCCAAGATTGGAATCAGCTTCCAAACTTTTTCAATAGGTAGAGCAAGAATTGTCGTGATCTCATCGTCTGAAACGTAATAGCCGGCATCTTGACAATCTTCATATTGGCTAAAGACATTCAAGCCGGAAACGAGTAGATGATCTCCCATGACATACATTGATTGAATTGGCTCCGCCAAAATATCGAATTCGAGAAATATATTGCACTCTTTAGTAAAGCCTCTCACAACATTCCCACATACGACGAAGAGCTTAATACAAAGTATATTGGTATTTATATCTTATAATTTTCGTATAATAGACTAGTATAGTCTTGAACAAATTCCATCATTTTGTGATAAATCCGAGACATGAATCCGCCAAAATATCGAATTCGAGAAATATATTGCACTCTTTAGTAAAGCCTCTCACAACATTCCCACATACGACGAAGAGCTTATCTTTCGCTAAAACTATTAGGATAAAAATTAAATAATTTATAACTTTTTAATTATTTAACTAATTAAATTTTAACAGGCCATTACGGGCATGGACATTCGCATGGACATGGTACTAATTTTTATATTTAAATATATTTTGACACTTGTCTAAAATATTTGTAAATTTTAACAGGTCATTATGGGCATCATGGTATTAACCACATTTAATTATTAGCATTTTGATTCGCATTTTTCATCCTTTTAATATGCTTAGGTCATGGTCATTATCACGGTTAAAAAGGGGACTCGGATGAAGGATAAAAATAAGATTCTCGTTTTAGTCAATAGAAATGAACATTTAAAATAATTAGCATTCATTTTAGACTGCGTCAGAATAGAAAAGTAAGGAAACGGTTTAATATTTTAACTTGCAAAAATTCTCATTGGACAGAGCTAGTCACGCTCATAAAGTAATAAGCTAATTAAAAGTTTTTAGAAATCGATTTCTTATCTCGGCGGATTCATGTCTCGGATTTATCACAAAATGATGGAATTTGTTCAAGACTATACTAGTCTATTATACGAAAATTATAAGATATAAATACCAATATACTTTGTATTGATTTTTTTTCAGTAGTACCTGAAAATAAAATTTCATAAAACTATTGTTGCTTCCACTTCCTTCATACGTCATATTGAGCTCTCGGATCTAATGCGAAGAATCCGCTCAATTCACGCTCATCAATTAGAAGGAGTTGACCAAATCTGTCCATTTCATAATCATGAAAATCATCTTCTTCAAAAACTTTGTCTTTAAATTTTACCATTTCATATTACTTCTAAAAATTGCCGAACCTTCCGCAATAAATTTGGTCGCAATCTTATCAAATTTCCAAGACTGTCTCGTCCACTTGATCAACTATCAAAATCTAAATATCTACACTCCAGTTCCAATCCTCCTAACAAGAATCCCTTCTCTCCTCAGCAGACCAGCAGATCTCACTTTAAAATCTGAATCATTATCCCGTTCAACCTACGTTCCCAACGTTTGCAACTCTAGAAACTGGTGGTGCAAATTCCAACTGCCAGTTTCACTCAGGGTGAGATGCATTGCTCAATTCTATCTGTTGCCGGATGTCAACTCTTTGAAGAAGGAGAATATACTAGAATTCATAGATCCAGTTGAGGATCAAAGATCAAAATCGTATCAACTAGCGCATGTATTCCGGGAATACATTCTGAATGTTCCGGAGATATTTGCAAGGCTCTTCAGTTCATCCAGATTGCTACGAGGGTAAAAGAAATTATGCTTTTTTACTGTTTTCAGTTATTCAAGTATTTTTCTCTCAATTAGATACACGGTATTACCAGCAGTATACAAATGTCGAGACTACCGTTACCAGTTCCTAGTCAGGAAGGGGACCTGAAGCAAGTCTTGTTTTGGAAGCAATACCTAATTGAAAATATTAGACTGCAAAGGTCCATCATATTTGCCGGCTTTATGGTAACAGTAAGAGGAGAAAGCAGTCAAGACACTCTCTACCACATTCAAAATCGGCTGGACATCCTAAACCATTTCAAGCTATTCGATAAAAAAGATAAATTTACATTTTTGTCCGTTTCTGTCCCTTTCATTAGCAGATATCTGTTGGATGAGTTGTCTAGAAGAGTCAATAAGATTGAGTACAATCTAAATGTGGAGTGGACTCTCCTATCTCTAAAGGGAATTCAATTGCTGAGAAATTCATTTGGCCCTAGTAGGAGGAAGCGGAATATTCTTACCGATCTGATTACTGACAGCATTCCACTAACGGTATCTGAGTATATAAAGGCAAAAACGGTTGGGGAAGTCATCAATCCCGGATTGAGGGACATTGATATCCTAGTCGATTCAGGCCTTGAAAATTACATATTTGCGGAGCTAGTGTTAGGGAAGGATGTAAGAATTCATAAAATGACATTGAGTCCAGATTGTCCAACGATTGTATTTGATTCGACACGTTCAAAATACTTTGAAACGGATGAAAGGCCAGCAATTTTTGAATTCATAAGTTGCTCGCATACCATGCGTATAAAGGTTTCTTTTACTTCAGCGCAAGTAATGATGGAACTGATGATGATATTTGATAGGAATATTTGGCTGGGAATACTAGTCTTGTATTTTGGAATAGCATTTGTTCTCGCTTGCCTATATCATTGTACCCGAATTAAGAAAATGCATGGTAAAAGGTTACTTAAGAAAGGACCTTTTGTAATGGGCTTAACGGCACTTTTGAATCAGTGCGTTGATCGAAGCATCAATTCAAAAAGGTTTGGGTTCATAGCTTTTGTAATAATTCCCTGGATTTTGGGTGCAATTGTTTTGACGTATGCATTCAAGGGAGATAATTTAAAAATACTGACATTCCCTTCGACAATGTATCGCTCGGGGGATGTGTCTTGGGAGACGCTGGATGATATGAACACGACGGTTTGGACAGATCAGCCATTTCTGAAAAATATATTTGAGTACATTTATGAGGGAAATGATAATAGGGCAAGTGAGAAATTGGATGGTAAGGGAATTGCAAAGTATCTCATGTCTGCTGGTAGAGAAGAAGCCTTTGCTAGTTGGTCGGATCGGATAAGCTCAATTGAGAGATGGATTAGGCCTAAAAAGTGTACATTGACGAGGGGATGGGGAGCGATTCCACATAAAGATTGGCAGATTAGAATGATGACATCTGAAAGGGAAAAGAGTGGATGGTCAATTTCCAACTGGGTTGATAATAAAGTGGTGTGGAGAGTTGCAAAATTGTTGGAATCTGGAATAGCGCAAGAGTGGAGGCATATGAAATCGTTTATGGATGATGCAATGAATAGCAGGGTAGAAAGGAGAGGCTGGCCTAAGCCTATTAGTTTGAAGGCAAACATATCAAAAGTATTTATAATGACAGGGTGGATAGAGTTGATTATCGGGATTGTTTGGGTATTGGAGAATTTTGTGTTTCGAATTCGAAACGGTGGGAGGAGAAATTATCATAAGGGTAGAAAGTGGAAGCCAAGAGTCATGAAGCCTGAGAAGGCAGTACCAGATACAGATGCAGATGGGGAAATGGATGTAAATGCACATCTAGAAATGTTAGAAGAGTCGACGCAATCAGCACTAGATACGGAAGTGGAAGTGCTGGCGGAAACTCTGGAAATGAATGTAGCACAATCGATGGTTGAAGAGGTTGATGCAGAGGAAATAAAAGATGATCCTGTTGTGGTTATGGCTAACCATTCTCGTTAAATATTATTATAAGTATATTATATGAATGACTGTTGTAAATAAATTATAATTGTAATAATGTTTAGGAGGTTGGATCAGACTTTTTATTCCATTTTCATAAATAAATTAATTTTGAGTTGAAAGAGACCCAAGCTAAAAAGCAAGAAGAACGGATTCAACGTGATCAAAATTGAGGTCGAATTAAATAGAGAGGAAATCAACTCCTGAGAAATTTAGTGGAGCAGGACTGGTGCAGAGTGGACCACTGCAGCGGGGGCAAGGATCTTGGCAGCGGGGGCACGGACCCTGATTAAAAATTTTGATTAAATTATGCCTTTGGCGATAAGAAAGGTGAAAGCTGTAAAATAAAATTAAAAAATTACTTGTAGGTGTGGGAGGTGGCGACTGGGACAGCAATTGGAGCAGCGTGGACCACTGGCGCAACCTGAAAAAAAAAGACAAAACCATTTAGTATTTAATTTACAAACGACCTCTTTCCAACGCTTGAAGAGTCTATTAGAGGTCAAGAAGGGTTTAAAATGCTTTATATTTACTGATCTATAGACAACTGGAGCTGGTGCGGTCAAAATCTAATTTTTGTTTGGAATAAGGACATGTTCTAATGTAAAGTTTTAATGAATTTTTTAATCATAATTAATTAAATTCTTACGGGAGCGTGATAAGCAATTGGAGCTGGGGCCACAGCGAGGGGAGCGGCCAAGAGTCCCGCATTGGCAACGGCCACAAGGGCGAGAACGACTACAAAAGCCTACAAAAAAAATCCAAAAATCCAATCAAAATTTTAAAAACTATTCACATTTTTATATATCTTTCCAGTGGAAACTTGTTCCAATTCTTTCCAACTTACGGCTTGCATGTTGATGGTTTTTTGGGGGTTGTGTTAAACACAAAAGATTGTTTTACAAGTGTTGGTAGAAAAGCTTGAGATGAGACTGATGACTGGACGAGAATATCCTCCCCTCTTATATACCAACTCGACCAATACTGCTTCCACGTATTCATTTCATTCCATTAATTTGCATTTCCACCACCAAAAAAATGCTCAACTCGACTTCCTTTTTTTCATTGAAATCTGAAAGGAAAAATACCTACTGGACGACATGATGAAATGTGACAATTTGACATTATAGCTTTGCCAAAATTCCTTTGTAAATATCCATGTGTGGCTTATCGCTTGGAGAGAACGGTGGTCACCCTTCTCTCGAACAGAGACGCGTGTCTTTCATGTTTAATTTATGCCAAGTTGTACAATAGCTTGTGCGGATATCATAGTTTTTTTGCCAGTTTGTCTTTAGACATATTCGGGATGAGTTATTGTTATGACCAGACTATACGGAATAAGGAAGAAAGAAAAAATGGTCCCTGGCATTGACTACACAACTATAAAAGTTATAAGGGCCAGCTTGAACATTATAAAAATATAAAACAGCAAGTTTCATAGATATAATTGGTATAACCAAGTGTGGACAAAGTAGTAGTGGTGGATGGCTAAATGATTTTTATATTTGTGAATGTGAGCATTACGACAAGCCTGCGCAGTCACGATGTCCGTCGACACTTGATATATGGAAGAACTTGACCTTAAACAGGTCTAGTAAATGAATTCAGTTGTTGCAGAGATGGAATGATAAGCCATATCAAGAAAATTAACAATTGGACTAGCGACAGAAAAATAGTAGGCGAGGAAAATGAATGCAATAATGCAAGATGGAAGAAGTAACCTTCGCTGCAAGTCCCTTGAGCTTGAAATTGAAAATGGGAATGCTAATGGAGCTGGTATTGATTAAGGTATGCATTAAGCCTGACTCATTTGGGATCTGGATAAAAAATTGATGGACAAAAGACAAAAAAAATTCAAGGGTTTAAGACAGATAATTTATGATGCCAAATCAAATTAAATTACCTCGAAAACAAAAACTTGTTTTTCGCCAATTCTTCCAAAAAGCGCGTGCTATAAACATTCTCTATAATCTGTTTTATCACGCATTTTTGTTTACGCATTTTGTGTATGCCTCAGGTAAACGCATCAACTTTCATAACTGAACAACCTTCATCAATAAATTATAGGCAAACTCTAATCTTCTTTACCAATATATTCTATCCAATTATTTTGCCATATTGAACTTGACCTTAGCGAGGCCACAAGCAATTTGCGCATCATATTTACTTTTTTATTCGATTATTCTAGATTAGGAAATGAAAAATTGGCCAAAAATTTGAAGTTCAGGGCAATAGAGAAGATGATGGGAGGGGCAGATGGGAACGGCAAGTGAAAAATTACAAGACATCATAATTATTATGTGACCAATACTTGAGTTTACATTTCCGTTTACTCTTTCCTTCCACAAAGTAGGCATTATACGTGACGGCATGCATAATCTTGTTAATTATACCGTTGTTGTAAGTTGGCACGATAAAAGCAATTAAATTTTTTATCATACTTGTCGTCAGTCGCCATCCTCTAAATTATAATAAGAGAGCACTTGAAAAAATGTATTTAACTTAAGGTTATCCTATTATTCTTTGCTTGACCACAGTTTCTCATTAGCTTATCTTGTCTGGATAATTCCTTAATTGAATTGCTTTGTCAAGTAAAAGTGTATTTCGCGTTACGAGTTTCCTTTTGGAAACGATTGGAATTTTTGCTTAGAGAGCATCTCCAAATTCTCCAAAATTTCTGAAATGGCCACACTCTTCAATGCTTGTCACCGGCGGACATGCTAAAAATAACAGGATTCACTATCAATTTTAATAGCTTTCTTATCAAAACAAAGTAATTAAAGAGGACTCTGTAATAACGGAAGGAAGGATGAACTGCAAAAAAGCAAATTGTTTACGTCTGCCTTCTCGCCTACGAAAATAATGATGCAATAGAATATTTATTACTTGTGGCCTGTGGTACGGTAGTGGTTGAAGCACACGGAAAATAATCATTAGGTAGGTGCGATGATGCCAAGATTTAGCTATTAAATTCCAGGCAATTTTTAGTAACAAATATTGATAAAAAAATTGCATGTAAAAGTTGTATTTAAAAGTAGGGCACGAAATTGATGTTGGCTCATCATCATGTCATTATCCATTAACGTTAAGATCATATCACGTACCGCATGCATTCACAAATGTTTTGCAACAGTGTCCGGTAGTGCCCTTGGAGCAGTTTTAATCATGTTTGATTGGAAGTAAAAGTGAGATGATGACTGAATTAAAAATAATTGACTTTTTTTAAAGAATGTTGAGGCAATTGGAGTAGAAAAATTTTGTATAAAAGAGTAGAGTTGTTTGGGAAAAGTTATCAGTTCAATTTCCTCTCAGCTTCCAACTCATCTTAAAGAATATCTTCCGTTTCGGAAACTATAAAATATCAACATGAAGGTTATCGTTGCTGCCGTTCTCTTAGTATTGGCCGTTGCTGTCAATGGAGGATTAATCAGTTATCACGCTGCCCCAACTTATGTGGCTGCTCCTGCTCCTGCTGTGTATCACACTGCTAGTTCAACTTCATACAAAATCAGATCTCCAGGTATTTATCATTAAGAATTTGCATATTGTCAATTGAAATTATTTAACAAATTAATTCCTCAATAGTGGCCAAGATCTATTCTCCTGTTGTGCACCAACCTCTTGTTCATCATGTCCCAGTCGCTCACCATGTTCCTGTGGTCCACACCATGAGCCATGGTGTCCTTCTCCACTAGATGGTCTCAATGACTAATCTCAAACCAATTTGTATATGAAGTTTATTTATTCTAACTTATTCGTATCAATCACTAATTTGAGCGCTAAACTTTTATACATAAAAACATCCCTGGCCTATTTTGAGTTACTTGATTAAAATTTAATTACATCTGTCAAGTCCTGGTTGATTTTTACATCAGTTAATTCATAGTTAATTGGGAAATTTCCTCAAATCACTCATTGCTCCATATATTTCACAGTTAGACCTGATTACACTAAACCAATCAATGCAATATCGTGAATTTCATGAATAAAATCGTCGTTTCTCCTTACAAAATGGGTTTATTGACTGTAACTTTCTCACCAAAAAGGAAATCAATTACGAAATTCTGCAACGGAAAAGCTATGACTATTTCACATGACTGCAATTTCTCAATAGAACAACTCTTATGCTCATGTTATGCAATTATTTCCAGAACAGAGCAATTAAAGGATGATATTATCATGATATCGATGTGAAAATGTAATCATTTATCAGTTTATTTTGTTGATCGCGGTTGTTGTTCGGTTGTCGGTTGCTGACAAGTAGAAACTATTAAAATGGCAAATAGGATAATAAACTGTACGGGCTATGCCGGAAGGATTTTATTTCTATTTTTAATTTACATTAAGGTAAATCATTTAAATTGTACAACTAATTCAATTGCTAAATAATTGTTTCAAACCAAACAGGCAACTCAATCTCAAAATGTTACGACCGAAGCATCCTATAATGGAACGGAAACGGTAGTAGAAAATAGTGAAATTGACTTTGAAACATTAAGCATGTTTGGGGTAACACCGGAGTTTGCAGAGCAGGTTATTTTGCATTATAAAACTTACGAAAATAAATGTATTCAGGAAAATAAAATTGAATGTTAATTTGACAGTTTAGACTAAATCTAATAAAAGCAATCGAAGCTGCAAAGGAGCAAGACGCTGAGCCTCTCCGGCAAGGCGAATTTGGTGGTGTGAACGGTGGATTCTATCAAGGGCAAGGTGGAGGAGGTGGTGCAGGTGCTGGCGGCGGCGGTGGAGGTCAAGAAGAGGAAGATGATTACGAAGAAGATGAAATGACTGCTACTACCCCGGGACCCGGTCCCTTTGGAGTATTATCAGGTCTCTTTGGAATATTCTCAGGATTGGGAACATTAAATCCAAGTAGGATTTATTCAAAGCACAGTAAATTTCTTCCCACCAGGACAGCGAATGATGGCTCAAATGATTGTTGACTCGTTGATCGGTTACACTCCACCTGAAAACCGAACAGCTCGCCCGAGACCTAGACCACGTCGAACAACAACTGTACTACCGCTTACAGAAATGATGATTTCTAACAATGAAGTGATGCCTGAAATGCCAACGGCTACTCAAGCCGCTTTGGCAGCTAATGAAACTGCACCAATTGTGGCGAAAGATGGTGAAAGCAATAACGGAACGAATGTAACTGTTGATGTCAATGTCAGAAGTAATATCACCTCCGGAGTCGACGACAACTCCACTCCCAGATTTTATAAATGTGCATGAACTCCTCAATCGAACTACTGCGCCACCCCCACCTACCAACGAAGATGACGAAGGGGATGTAGAAAAGAGGTTGACAACGACAGAAAAATTAGCATCCAATTCATCTCTTAGCTCGTACAAAATAAGAGGAAAATCTCCAGATGAGGATGCCCTTCCAGAAAATTCAACAATTATTCCTCCGACTCCAATTCCACCAATTGCTTAAAACTTTAATATTTTTTAGTTCAGATACTTTATAAAACCTTTAATAAAATAATCTTGGTTTGACCTATTCGTATTTGGCTCATTTCATACACAAAGCATAATTTTTAGGGCTTCCATATCGATTCAAGTCATGGTTGTCAGGTAAATGGGGCATGTGATAATTTGATTTCTTTTAAAAAATTGCTAACCTTTTTCACCCAATTTTGAACCTTTCAATGAATTGCGACATTGCATCTTTTGTCAAAAAAATTGAAACGTGTCATTTCATACAATTTGTAAAATGTCAAGTAGCACATCTTCCAGTTACCATCCAAGCAAAATCCCTAAGCTCAAACCGCCTTTAGCTCCCCCATTCCCATCACCACCGGCAAGAACGGCAAAGATCAAAATCAAAAGTACAATTCCAAGCTGTCGAGTCGATAGTAAACGGAAGCAAGGCAAAGTCATCCTAGTCAATGGAAACGATACATTTGTAATATCTCCTGGAAAACTCAAACCTCTTACTCCCACACACTCTTCAGAGGTCCTCCTTGCGGATCCTCTCTCACGGATTAATTCAGATGATGTATCATTCGTCGACCGGCCAATAAATGTGGAGAAAGAGCGAAAAGACTTTCACTCTGCGATGCTCGGACTCATCCCTCCAGTACGGTCAACTGATTCCATGGAAAGGATGCAAAAGAGACTTGAAAACTTTGAAAACTTTAGCTACAATCAACAAGTCGCCCCCATCATAAAAGAAGTCCTTCATAAATTAGCAGCAGCAACAGAAGACCAATTGCTGGATGATGTGAAGCCACCGGTGTTCGCCGAATGTAGTGAAAGCCTTGAGGATGTTGACAGTAACAATAATTTGCTAGAAGATTATCGGCATGAGAGGGATCGCGTCAAGAGAGTTGTTGAAAATAGGAGCAAGCCAGAGTTCGACACAAAATTACTTTACAAGCGAGATAGTGGCAGACGTAGGGAGACGCAGGACAAAGATTATCATTTTGAAGACTTGGTAAAATCTGTTCCAAAGAGTGCAAAAGCAAAAACAATATTTTCACTTGGATCTCCACTAAAGATTGTTACCGGGCCAGGAGAGAATGGAGATTCGCATTCAAAGACTTGTCTTCCTCCTATAGTTCCAACCTTCCCATCCCAAAGTAAAGTGAGGGAGCCTCAGCCTCAGCTTCTTCAGGAAGACGAACAGAAAGATGCTGACTTTTTAGAAGCCCTGTCCGATGTCACAGCTTCAATACGAGCGATATGCGATAGTGATTCAGAGAGTAAGGAGGGCACTGGTAAAGTCGGAATTGGAACCTGAGCTTGAAACTGATGATGGAGAAGGGAAAGTCGAAGAAGATCTGTTCCAGGAAATCGACGGGGAAGAAGAATTGCCACCATGTATGGCGTCATTGTCCAAGAATTCTACCCTAATTATGCTACGCGATGGTGATTCCGTCTATCATTCTCACAATTGCGAAGAGAGAAGCCGCTATAGAGCAACTCTGGAAATGAGGAATACCACTGATGAACTGTATGGTTACAAGGTTAGTTATAATCGTAAAAGTTATGACGAAATGTGGCATCTAATGGATTTTTTCTCTTTGCCAGATTCAATGCACTTCCTCAGCTCTAGAGCATTTCAATGTCAACTCAAAAATAGGACTTATTCCTCCAGACTCCTCCATTTCCCTCAAGTTTAAGAGTAAAAAGAGCGTAAATCTAACAGCAGAAGCCGTAACTAGTGATAAATTCACCATTAAATACTTCCCCGTTTGGGAAAGTCCTGCAGAAGCTTATCTGGATGAAATATTTCAAGTATGATTTTCTACATTAATGTAAATTGAGTTATTTACTAAATCTACTTTATAAATTAGCAATTACTGATGGAAAGTCCGGAGCTTATAATGACAGAAATGATTGAAAACGTTGTACTATGGGATGCCGGCGATCTTCTTCGAGTTGATGAAATGCTAACCTCTGTAAAAAGCAAAGTTGAACGGATCCAACTAGCCAGTAAGAAGAGCCTCCTATACCAACAATACCAAGACTATATCCTACCCCAAGTGAATTCTAAGCGGAAGTTCAACTCTATACGAAATCGGATGCTAATGGCAAACCAGCGATTAAAGGACTACCTTCGTTCATCCATTCGAATGAATAACGCTATCCATATCTTCTCTTTCCTTTGCTTATATGTGGTTACTTTTGTCGCACTCTTTCCGTTTCTGACTACAGACGTAGTTGTAAAGGACAAGAGTGAAGGTGCAGAAGACTCGTGGTTTTACAAGCCCATTTATGCAATCAAAAATCTGTATGGCTCAATTACGGGGTATTTTTTCTAAATATTTATTATACAGAGGAACTCTTAAAGCAAGTTTACAATTAGTTACATTGTAAAAAGTATAAAAAAAATATGTCAAATTGTTTCATGCGAATTTGTTTGAAATAAAATCATAAAAAAAAACAATTCCTTCGCATTTAGCATTAAGATAACTAGTCACTAACCCTAAAATTTTCGCTTTTAACAAATCAAATAGCCTATTTAATCAGTTGCTATCAATCTTAAGCATTTTACTACAACATAACTAGTCATTAACTCTTAAATCTTCGTTATTCACAAATAAAATCACGTATTTAATCAATTGCTATCAATCTTAAGCATTTTACTACAACATAACTAGTCTCTAACTCTAAAATCTTTGCTATTAACAAATCAAATCGCCTATTTAATCGCAATTGCTATCAATCTTAAACATTAACCTACAAGATAACTAGTCTCTAACTCCAAAATCTTCGCTATTCACAAGTCAAATCGCCTATGGCGTCTTAGGAATCTCCTTTAGAGGATTCAAATTCTCCAACTGTGAAAGGAACCATTCATTCACCGAGACATTCCTCTTAAAAGAGCGTGGGAAATTAATATTGATGAAATATTTTTCATCCTTCACTTCGATATCGGTAACCTCAAAGCAATCGTTGAAATAGTCAATCCATTGATTTTCATCATCATCATTTCCAGCGACATTGTCAGCAATTGCGCAAATGCTCCGACCTTGCTTCTTCATCAACTCCAGTAATTCAGTCTCAAGCCTGCACCAAATGAATCTGATATATGATCCATCTTGCCACTTCTCCAACCCCGAAAGATAACATTCTTGCATCTGAAACAAAATAATTTAAAATATTTTAATCAAATCTAGCTTTAAAAACTTGCAAATGCAGAAATTGTCAGAGGCACAAACCTGAAAGGGACAGTCATAATGAAGGTCGCCGTGCAAATAGAAGACCTTGTCATACGGAAGACGGGCCGATAAACATTCATCAACGCCTTGGACCATAATGATCGATTTGTTGAAGCTCGTAATCCTTCCTCGGAACCAAAAGTCTTGGTCTTCCAAATACGCCAAAACAATACGACCCCGTTGGACATCCTCCTCCCTTATTTTTGCGTCGAATCCCTGCGTATTCTGAATGAAAGAGAAGAATCGACATCGCTTCTTCATACTCTCGTATACCATCTAAATCACAAGACAAAATTTTAATGAGTTTATTTTCATG